>JAGFNQ010004696.1:413543-462786 GCA_024364735.1 Boesenbergia rotunda
TAAGGAAATGCCGACTTCACATCCATTTGGTGGAGTGTGAAACCCATGTGAGCGGCATAGGCTAGTAGGATTCTAATAAATTCTAAACTAGCTACGGGGGCATAGGTCTCATCATAGTCTAATCTCTCAACTTGGTTAAACCCCCTAGCTACCAATCTAGCCTTGTTCCTAGTGATTTTACCTTGATCTTCTAGTTTGTTCCTAAAGATCCATCTTGTGGTTACAATGGTGCAATCATTAGGCCTAGGAACTAACTCCCAAACTTCACTCCTCTCAAACTGATTTAGCTCTTCTTGCATGGCTAAGACCCAATCTACATCTCCCAATGCTTTATCAATAGACTTGGGTTCTAATTGAGAGATTAGAGCTATTTGATTAGTTTGATCCCTAAAATAGGACCTAGTCCTTACTCCTTGAGTGACATCACCACTATTTGGTCAATAGGGTGATCATGGTGATGTCTCAAGGGCCTAGAAGTTGTGGGTTCATTTACTCCTTCTTCCTCATCCTCTAGGGTACTTCTTACTCCCCCTTGATCATTGCCCTCCAAATGTAAGTCTTGGATTCTTTGGGCAAGGGGTTGACCTCTTCTATATCCTTATCAATTGAGGCTTTTCTAAGGTAGGTACTTGTTGTTTCATCAAATTTGACATTTGAAGACTCCTCAATCACTTTTGTCCTCTTGTTGTAAACTCGATAACCTCTACTAGTTAATGAGTACCCTACTAGAATTCCTTCATCAGCTTTTGACTCAAACTTCCTTAGGTCATCTTTGGTATTTAAGATGTAGACTTTACATCCAAAGACCCTAAAGTAGTGGACTTGTGGTACCTTCTATTCCATAACTCAAAAGGTGTTTTTCCTAGGAACCTATGTACCAATACCCGGTTTTGAATATAGCAAGTGGTGTTAACCGCTTCGGCCCAAAAATAGCTAGGAAGGGAATATGCATTAAGCATAGTCCTAGCAGCTTCTTGTAGGGCTCGGTTTCTCCTCTCAACTATCCCATTTTGTTGAGGAGTCCTTGGGCATGAAAATTCATGCTTGTATCCATTTTCAACACAAAATTGTGTGAAACTCATATTTTGGAACTCCCCACCGTGGTCACTCCTAATTCGATTTATTTTGATATGTTTTTCGTTTTCTACCCTTTTACTAAATCCTATAAAAATTTCTAGGGTATCATCCTTATGTTTCAAAAAGTAAACCCATGTAAACCTAGAAAAGTCATCTACTATGACTAGATAATATTTGCTCCCTACAAGTGAGGGAGTACTATGGCAATCAAATAGATCTATATGTAAAAGCTCTAATGGTAAGGAGGTAGTGGTTAGGGTTTTAACTTTGTGTGATGATTTTGATTGCTTACCCTCTTGGCATGCTTCACACAATTTGGTCTTCTCATATTTGATCATTGGTAGCCCCTTCACCAACTCTTCCTTAGCCACTCTTGCAATACTCCTCATGTTGACATGTCGAAGCCTTCAGTGCCACAACCATCCTTCTTCTTCTTTAGACATGAGGCACTTAACAACATTGTTAGTAGCATAAGCAAGATCAAGATAATATAAATTTGCCTCTCTAAACCCTTCTAATATGGCATCATTCGATTCATTATGTCTAATTATGCACTTCCTAGCATGAAATTCAACTTTAAAACCGACATCACATAATTGACTCACACTTAGTAAATTGAACTTCATATCTTTAATTAGGAGTACCTTATGTATAGAAATCGTTGGAGATACCTCAATAGTGCCCCTACCAATAATCCTCAATTTTCTACTATTTCCAAAAGAGACCGTCCCTTCTCTCAAGTAGCTAATAGTAGTGAATTTGCTCACATCCCCGGTCATGTGTCTTGAGCATCCACTATCTACTATCCACATAGTTGAGGCCTCCTTCACCTTTACCTATACAACATGAAAAACATATTCTTTTGGTACCCAAATCTTTGATCCATAAGTATCATTTAGAAATCTTTTAGGTACCCATGCCCTCTTGGTGTTTCCCTTAGCTCCTAGTCTCCTAGATGCACCAATCCTACCCGTGAGTGATACAAAGGCCACTTCCTTAGTCTTTGGCCTATATCCTAAACCGGCCTTGTTGTAAACGACCTTTGACTGTTGATTATCATGTCTAGGTTGCTAGATCCTATTTGGAATTTCCTAAGGGCCTTTGTGAGATCATCTACCTTTTTCCTTAGTTCCCTATTTTCAGTTTCAAGATGTGAAGCATGTGAAGTAATAGAACTAGCATGCAATTCTACAAGTTTGGTAGATTCTACTCTAAGCATGGCAATCTCTTCTTTTAGATCCTTAATCTTACTTCTAGCCTTAGCTAAGTTCTTGTTAGTACTAGAAATGATCTTTACAAAAGTAGAGGAGGGTAAGTGGTATACCTCACTTACCGAAGCTTCTGACTCGGATGATGAAGAGGAGGAGCTCTCATCTTCACTACTCGAGCTTCCTTCATCATCTGATGAATCTGAGTGGTCTTGCGCCATAAGAGCAAAGTGGGAGACTTGCTCTTCTTCTTCCTCTGAGGATGATGGATCATCCCACGTCGCCTTAAGGTTGGTGGCACCCTTTTCCTTTCCCTTTGACTTCTTCTTGTCACCTTTCTTCTTCTCCTCCTTCTTGTCGTCTCTTCTCTTCAATTGAGGGCACTCGTTCTTCATGTGTCCCTCTTGGTGGCAGTTGTAGCATATGATGTCCTTGGCCTTACCCTTACCTTTGGACCATTTCCTAGCATAGGATTTGTTAGACAAACTTTTAAAAGCTCTACGAAATTTCTTACCATGAACGCCTCTTGATCGCTATCCAAGGAGGCGCTGGATTCCTCTGAGTCGGATGAGGAGGAGTATACCACCTTCTTCTTCTCCATCCTCTTCTTCTTCTCCTTTTCTGCAACAAAAGCAATACCTTTCTCTTTGGCAGAGACATTAGCTTGCTCGTGTAGCTCGAATTCACAGAATAAGTCATCTAATTTTACAATGGACAAATCCCTTGATACCTTGTATGCATCAACCATGGATGCCCACAAGGTGGTTCTCGGGAAGGCTTGTAGAACGTACCTGACGATGTCACGGTTCTCGATCTTCTCTCCAATCACGTGGAGCTCATTGATTATTTCCTTCACTCTTCCATGTAGCTGGCTGACAGTCTCGTTGCTCTTCATGGATAGGGATTGTAGTTGGGCCACGAGCAAGTTCTTCTTGGCTCTTCTGGACTCTTTTGACCCCTCGTTCAGTTCCACCAACTTGTCCCACAGTTCCTTGGCGCTCTTGAACGGCCCTGGCCCCACCTTGTTCAGTTGCTCCTTTGAGAGCCCGCACTGCAGTGTGGTGGTGGCCTTGGCATTGGATTGCGCCCTCTTCATTATCTCCTTCGACCAGGATCTCATCGGGGTTGGTTCTCCTCTTTCATCGACGGGTGCCACGAAGTCATCTGCAACACTAATCCAGTTCTCAATATCGTTCATAAGGTAGTATTGCATCCTACCTTTCCAGTAAGTGAAGTCGTTCCCGTCGAAGAAGGGTGGTCGTGCGGTGGAGTATCCCTCTTGAAACGCCATGTACTTGTTCCGGTTGATGGTTAGTTCTTCCGAAATGAACTTCGCTCTGATACCAACTGATAGATCGTCTTGGCGTGCTAGAGGAGGGTGAATAGCACTTTTCGTTTGGATCTCTACAATTTCATTAGCACAGCGGAAACAATAATATGCAAATGAATAAAACAATGCTAACAATGAAATTTTTACTTGGTATCCACCCAGATGGGTGACTAATCCAAGGATCCACGCCGCGAGCACCACTTTCACTATGGAAAACTCTCCTTCAGGCGGAGAAACCTTTACAGTAGATCTTCCTCTTTACAGAATGAAGTAGAATTTGAGAGGAAGTAGAAAACACTCTTCAGATAAGCAGCACTTCGACACTGTACGGAACCGTACCGCTCACGTGCAAAAAGGTGCTCCTTTTATAGGTGAATAGGATAAACACGCAGTCTGTCAGCCCCGCACCAGTTGACTGCCCCTGGGGCAGTCGACTATCCTAGCATTAATTGCTAGCCAACGGCTAGTTTTCGGAGTATACCAGTCGACTGCCCCTGGGGCAGTCGACTGGTCCGAGGCCGAAAACTCTCTGTGAGTTTTGGCAGTCACCTGCCCCTAGGGCAGTCGACTGCCCTGCCTCTCAGCCTAGTCCCAACCACTCTGAACCTTCTCCTTCACGTATGCCTTCAGGTCTGCTCCCTTGGCTTGCCTCTTGAAGTCCTCTTCCTCTGGCTACAGTCCCTCGGATGCGCACGCAAGCCTTCCCTTGGCTTGCCTCCATGCCACCCTTCACGTGTGCCCTTGAAGTCCACTTCCTGGCATACCCTTGGAGCTCTCCTCCCTCGGCTCTCGTCCCTCGGATATGTTCACCATGTGTGATTCTCTAAGTCCTGCAAACTCAATCACACACATCAAATACAACATAACACTCTAACCTATAACATATTCACCCACACACATCAAAACCATGATCTTCTAATCATTTAAGGGTCGATTGCCTCAACACTTCCAAGATCATTCTGAGCCTTCTGACTGACGACAAAGCGCTAACGGTGAAGGTCTGCAACCAAGGAAGCTCCAGGAGGAAGTGTGCGGCGCTTCGGAGTACCAGATCGGTCGGTCTTCGACCTTCGTTGTTTTGGTTTGCTTTTAATATTCCACACTTAATTTTCGTATCTTGTGATTGTAAATCTTGCACTGTAAGACGGGTTTCTCCACCTCTGAAAAGTCTGGAAAGGAGACCGTTAGTGGACGGGCGTTCCTGTGCTTAGGTCTTGGATGTACTGACCCTGGGGGGTTGGGAACCAAGTAAATCCCGTGTGCAATTTGTCTCTTGTTTTGTTCGTTCTTTCTATTGTTTTTTCGTTGCTACTAACTCTGTGTCCAGAACGAACGAAAGTTTTACGAGGTTCCGTAAAAGTTATTTTCGATCGATATTCACCCCCCCCCTCTCTATCGACGGCACCGGTCCTACACTCCTCTCAGGAGAAGTTTGCCAACCGGCTCCTCCGGTTTGACTTTTGCCCAATCTTCCAGATCAGGACTTCGTGCCCAGCTTCACTCACCAGGTCTTATTGCCTAACCCTCAGTCAGGTCTTAGGTGTCCAGCCTTCAACCAGGACTTATTGCCCAATTTCTCGAACTAGGACTTCGTGCCTAACCCTCGGTTAGGTCTTAGGTTCCCAGCCCTCGGCCAGGACTTAGTGTCTAATTTCTCGAACCAAGACTTATTGCCTAGGTTAACTAGGACTTTATTTACCTTGATACAGATTTCTTGACTAACCCTTACCTTGTCTAATATATCACTAACTTAAGCATATTGTTAAACATTGAAACACTAGAGGAGGACATCACTGATGCATCTTGCACCAACAATCTCCCCTTTTTGATGTTTGACAATATCTTAAGTTAGATTGGATTTAAGGGTTAAGTTTTGATCCTTGGGAGAAAACGAAAAAAAAATTTGATTTAAGTTTTGATCCTTGGGAGAAAATGAAAAATTTTCTAACTTAAGCTTCTCTCTCCCTCTTTGTCACATATCAAAAAAATGACAAAAAAAACTTACACCAACAATGAAAATTTCTTGAAAATTTTTCTTCTTCTTTTAAAAGTACTTAAGGATAATTCTTTGAAAGCATATAATTTTTGATAAAACATTTTTGAAACTCTTCCCCCATTGTCTGAAAAAAAACTAAGTAAAGTATTAAAAAAACTAAGTACTTAAATTGCACCTGGAAAAATATTTTGTACTTGGAAAAGGATTGTGCATTTGAAAAATATTTTGTACTTAGAAAAATATTAGTAGTTTGAAAAATATTTTACACATGGAAAATCTTTTGAACTTAGTACTTTTAGAAAAATATTTTGCACATAGTACTGTGAAAAATATTGTGCACAAAAAAATATTAGTACTTTGAAAAATATTGTTCACTTAAAAATATTTTTAAAATACTTTAAAACTTTTGAAAGAAGATTTTCAAAATATATTCTTGACTTGAATTCTTTTCCAGTCTGACACTGATGGAGTCAAAGGAAGTGATGGAGTCAAAGGAAGTGAACAAGTTGTCCAACAAGCTAACGATATGGATCATGCTCAACCCACTCTAGAAGATGTTGATGATCCATTATGCATCAAAGGAGGCCCAATTACAAGGGCTAAGGCTAAAAAGATGAAAGAAGCACTTAATGTGCTAATTGAAGATGTGAAAGCCAAAGCAACCATTGAAGAAGGTTTGACCAAGAGCAAGTCATACGGCTTAGTCAACCTAATTCAAGCCTTAGATGAGCATAGCTAGTCACTTAAGTCTCTTGTCTATGTAAGAAGAATATGTTGATTTTGTGGGTTAAATTTATGCTCAATTTCTAGCTTTATTTGGGTTGTAATGGTGCCAAGAGCTCAATATGACTATGTAGTCTACATAGGCCTCTACTAAATAGGCTTCCTTTTGGCCTTTTAGGGTTTTTAGGTCACCCTATAGCTATAAATTAAGGGGGTGGCGGCCACACATGTTATTTTTGGCTTATTTCAATCTACTACATGGTGAGGCTCTCACTTGTTGGTTCTTCATTGAACTAGAACTTATCAAGGCATCCCCTTGTGGCGTTCAAGACTTATCAACCTCCATCCCAAGGTTGTTGCGTCTATCTTCTTCTTCTTCTATACCAAGGTTCGTGCTTTCCTAAGCATTGGGTCAAGGTTCTTTCTTTCATTCTCCATCTTTTCGATTTAGACTATTATTCTCTCTTTCTTCCATTTGTTGTGTGTTCTTGAGAGTTCTTCTCTTTGGGTTCACATCATTTGGTATCAGAACGTTAGTTTTTTAAATCAATTTGGTTATCCTTTTCGTTGTGTTCTTGAGTCTCTATCTTATTTTTGTTTCCTTTTCTTTTAATTAGCAAGCCTTACTTGCTTTGTTGCTCTCCAACAAAAAGAAAGAGGAGGAAAAAAATCTGTGAGCTTCGGCAAAAAAAAAAGAAAAGCAAGACAAGCCGAAAAAAAAGCAACAAAAGAGGGTGAAAAAAAAAAGAAGCAGAGACTTTGTTTGCAAACTTATTTTCTCCATTTCCTTTAATGCTTGCCTAGATTCAATTCTGCCGGCCTAAATTAAGTTCTGGCAACTTTCCTTTCATCTCTTATCTAAAGTTCTCTCATTTCCTTTAAAGTTTGCCTAGATTCAATTGTGGCAGCCTAGATTAACTTCTGGCATCTTTCTTTTGTGCTCTTATTTCAAGTACTCGCATTTCCTTTAAAGCTTGCCTAGATTCAATTCTGGCAGCCTAGATTAAGTTCTGGTAACTTTCCTTTCAGCTCTTATTTCAAGTACTCTTATTTCCTTTAAAGTTTGCCTAGATTCAATTCTGGCAGTCTAGATTAAGTTCTGGCAACTTTCCTTTCAGCTCTTTAATTCAAGTTTTGCTATCTTACAATTCCGCATTATCCTCAATATTGCCTAGATTCAATTCTGGCAAATTTTCATTCAGACTTACTTCAAGTTTTTCAATTTTGCAATTTGCATCGTTTTGTCTTCAATTCCTATATTTTGTCCTAACACCCTTGGGAATTCTCATAGTCCACGAACGCTTACAGTGAATTGCCCCAATTCTAGGTTCTTTAAAGAGCTAACATTCGTGAGTTTGAGTATTTGAGTGAAACAGATTGTTCAATGGTGACAAGTGGAGAAGAAGCAAGACCTAGAGAATCACTTGATCAACGTGCTTTGAGACAACACTTAGAACGCATGGAAATTCGTTTTACTCAAATTATCGACAGATTAGAGAAACAAGATGTTGTAATTGTTGGATTGCAACATAGCCAAGTTGGTAGAGTTTCTTCACGAAGTGTTAGACCATATAATCGTGGTGACCATGATGATGATGATGATGGCGTATCTGAGGACATTGATGATAGAGCTTCAAGTGGTAGATCGAATCTTGCTCGAGTTGGTGGTAGAAGAGGAAGGATGAATGATCATGTGGATAGAAACTTGGGAAATATCAAGATGAAGATTCCTTTATTTCAAGGCAAAAGTGATCCTGAAGCCTATTTGGAGTGTGAAAAGAAAGTGGAATTAGTATTTGATTGTCACAACTATTCTAAAGAGAAGAAGGTAAAATTTGCTGCCGTTGAATTTGTTGATTATGCAATTATTTGGTGGGATCAAATTATTCTAAGCAGGAGAAGAAACAAAGAGTGACCCGTTGGCAGTCGGGAGGAGATGAAAACTATTATGAGAAAGAAATTCATTCCAACACATTACTATCGGGATTTGTATCAACGATTACAAAGTCTCACACAAGGATCCAAGACTGTGGAGGAATACCACAAAGAGATGGAAATTGTGATGATTCGAGCCAATGTGGAGGAGGACCGAGAAGCAATCATGGCATGATTTTTACAAGGTTTAGATCACGAAATTGCAAATGTAGTGGAGTTGCAACATTATGTGGAGCTTGAAGATATGGTGCATATGTCGATGAAAGTTGAAAGACAACTGAAAAGGAAGGGACCAAACAAGCATGGGGGGCAAAGTTCTCATTCGTCAACTTGGAAATCTAGCTGGAACAAAAGAGATGATAAAGTTAAATCAAAGAAAAAACCTAATTTTTCAAAGAATAAAGATGCAAGCTCTCCATTGGTCAAGGGAAAGGAACCCCTCCACCTTTAATAAATAGAGATATTAAATGCTTTAAGTACTTGGGAAGGGGACATATCGCATCACAATGCCCAAATAAAAGAATTATGATTTTGAAAGAAAATGGTGACATCGAGACTAAAAGTGAGTTTGAAGATGATAGTGTCTTGCCCCCATTATTGGAAAGTGATGAAGAGTATCCCGTCGAAGGTGAAGCCCTTGTCACTAGGGGTGCTCTAAATGTGCAAGTGAAAGAAGATAATGAAGAACAACGAGACAACATATTTCATACCCGTTACCACATCAAAGACAAGGTATGTAGTATGATTATAGATGGGGGAAGTTGCACTAATGTAGCTAGTACTATCTTGGTTGAGAAATTATGCTTACCTACCACTATGCATCCTAGACCTTACAAACTATAATGGTTGAATGATTGCGGGGAAGTCAAGGTCAACAAGCAAGTGATGGTTTCATTTTCCATTGGTAGATATCATGATGAGATACTTTATGACGTAGTACCAATGCATGCAAGTCATCTACTTTTAGGTAGACCATGGCAATTTGATAGGAAGGTCATGCATGATGGGTTTAAAAATAAGTATTCTTTTATGATGCATGGTAAACATGTAACTCTTGTACCATCAAGTATATGAAGATCAATTGAGGATAAAAAATGAGAGTGAAAAAAGAAAAGATTGTGAGAGAAAAGAAAATGAGAAAAGAAAAAAGAATGGAAAAGAAAAAGAGTGTGAGAAAAGAAAAGGTGAGGATGAGATGAGTGGGAAAAAAAATGAAAGGGGAAAAGAAGTTCAAGAGCAAGAGAGTAAAAAAGGGAGCTTTTATGCAAAAGAATGAGAGGTTAAGAGAGCATTTTATGCTTCACAACCAATGATTGTACTTTTGTACAAGGAGGTCGATTTTAACACTAACGATCTTGACCCTACTTTGCCTAGTGTTGTGAAATCTCTTTTGCAGGACTTTGATGATGTATTTCCTAGTGAGGTTCCTGATGGATTGCCACCACTTAGAGGAATAGAGCACCAAATTGATTTCATCCCTGGAGCCACAATTCCTAATCGGCCAGCCTATAGGTGTAACCCTGCTGAGATAAAAGAAATTTAAAGGCAAGTTGAAGAGTTGTTGAGAAAAGGGTATGTCCGAGAAAGTTTGAGTCCATGTGTTGTCCCCGTTTTGCTAATACCTAAGAAGGATGGAACTTGGAGAATGTGCGTTGATTGTAGAGCTATCAACAAGATTATGGTAAAGTATCGTCATCCTATTCCTAGATTAGATGATATGCTAGATGAACTACATAGCTCTTGCATTTTCTCTAAAATTGATTTGAAGTCGGGCTATCATCAAATTTGCATGCGCGAGGAGATGAATGGAAAACTGCATTTAAGACTAAGTATGGTTTGTATGAATGGTTAGTAATGTCATTTGGGCTTACTAATGCACCTAGTACTTTCATGAGGTTAATGAACTATATTTTACGTGCTTTTATTGGAAATTTTGTTGTAGTGTATTTTGATGACATCTTGATTTATAGCAAAAATTTAGAGGAGCATCTGAATCATTTACGAAATGTTCTAATTGTTTTGCGAAATGAAAAGTTGTATGCTAATCTTCAAAAATATTCTTTTTGTACTAATCAGATTGAGTTTCTTGGTTATATTGTTAGTGCTAAGGGAATAGCAGTTGATGAGAAGAAGGTTAAGGCTATTCGTGAATGGCCAACACCAAAAACCATAACTGAGGTACGTAGCATCCATGGTTTCTATAGAAGGTTTGTTAAGAATTTTAGGGTGCGTTTGGTTTGTATTTTCCAGTCTGTTTTCTATTTTCATTTTCTGTAGAAAATGTGGTTTTCTGGAAAACATGTTTGGTTTGCATTTTCTAACTTTGTTTTCCAGAAAAAAAACATAGCATTTTCTGAAAAATTGGAGAATGAAATAAAGTCATTTTTCATAAAATGAGAAAATACGATTTTCTGAAAAATGAAAATGGAAAATGAAACAAACCAAACGCCCCCTTAGCACTTTAGCTACACCCTTAACCGAAATTGTTGAAAAGAATGTTGGATTTCGTTGGGATAGTGAACAGGATTCAGCCTTCAACTCACTTAAGGAGAAATTAAGTTCTACACCATTGCTTGCATTACCAAACTTTGCTAAAACCTTTGAAATTGAGTGTGATGCATCAGGAATAGGTATTGGAGCTGTGCTAATACAAGAAGGTTGACCCCTTGCTTATTTTAGTGAGAAATTGAGTAGAGCAGCTTTGAACTATCCCACTTATGACAAAGAGATGTATGCATTGGTGAGGGCTTTAGAGACTTGGCAGCATTAATTGTGGCCCAAGGAGTTTGTCATTCACACTGATCATGAATAATTGAAGCACTTAAAGAGCCAAAGTAAGTTGAATAGACGTCATGTAAAATGGGTGGAGTTCATTCAATCATTTCCTTGTGTGATCTAGTATAAACGAGGTATGGAAAATACTGTTGCAGATGCTTTATCTAGAAGGTATACCTTGCTCTCTACTTTAAACACTAAATTGTTAGGATTTGAATACAATAAAGAACTATATTCTAAAGATCATGGCTTTGGAAATGTATTTGAAGTTTGTGAGCATGCTGCATTTGGGAAGTTTTATAGGCATGAGGGATTTCTATTTAGGGTTAATAGGTTATGTGTGCCTAACTGTTCATTAAGGGAATTATTAGTCTAAGAAGCCCATGGTGGGGGACTAATGGGACATATTGGAGTGAGAAAAACCCTAGATGTTTTGTTAGAGCATTTCTTTTGGCCACATATGAAAGGAGATGTTGTAAAATTTTGTGAGAAGTGTATCACATGTAGGCAAGCAAAATCTAAATCTTTACCTCATGGGTTGTATACACCTCTACCAATTCCTAGTGAACCTTGGGTTGATATTTCTATGGACTTTATTATAGGTTTACCAAGTTCAAAATGAGGTATGGATTCTATTTTTGTGGTCATAGACAAATTTTCTAAAATGACTCATTTTATTCCTTGTAGGAAAACATATGATGCTAACCATATTGCTGATCTCTTTTTTAGGGACATTGTACGACTTCATAGAGTGCCGAAAAATATAGTTTCAGATCGTGATGCAAAGTTTCTAAGCTACTTTTGGAAGACACTATGGGGCAAGTTGGGAACAAAGTTGTTGTTTTCTACAATGTGTCATCCACAAACAGATGGATAAACTGAGGTAGTAAATCGAACCTTAGCTACTTTATAAAGAGCTATCATTCAAAAGAATTTAAAAGGTTGGGAAGATTGCTTACCACATGTTTAATTGCATATAATAGATCTATACATTTTGCTACTAAGTGTTCACCTTTTGAAGTGGTATATGGTTTCAATACGCTAACTCCTTTGGATTTGTCACCTTTGCCTATCTCTGAGCATGGTAGTTTGGATGGTACAAGGAAAGCTGAATTTGTGAGGCAAATGCACGAGAAAGTAAGGATGCAAATTGAAAAGAAGACTGAACAATATGCTACGCAAGCCAACAAGGGACAAAAGAAAATAATCTTTGAACCCAGTGATTGGGATTGGGTTCATATGAGAAAGGAGAGATTTCCTGCTAAACGTCGTACTAAGTTGCATCCAAGAGGCGATGGACCATTTCAAGTTGTGGCGCGAATCAATGATAATGCCTACAGGCTTGACTTACTGATAAGTGTCATTTTATTGATCATTTTATATGCTTAAATCCGTGTTTGACCCATATTTTACTTGTGTAATTGTGGATTTACCCTAGGTTTTAGGATTTATACTCTTTTTGGACCTAATTGCAAATTTGGATATATTTGAGTTGTTTTGTCACTAAATTTTTTATCTACTTTTGTAGGCTGGAAGGATCATGGACCTAGATCATGTTGGGTCAAGGTTGAGTCAAAAGTGGACTGGATCAAGTAATCAAGCGTCAACTAATATGGACCGTCTGATGCAAAGACGGTTAGATCTACACCATTTGAGAACTTCTGATCAATCCGAGTTGGGTTTAAGGCTAATCTAGCGATCAGATCAAGATCTGAAGGTTTCAGCTTAATCGAAGATCATCTGGCCGTTGGATCACGATCAGAGGGATCTAAACCATCCATTGAAAGATCAAGGTGATCTGAACCATCCATTGGAGATCTGGCAGATCCGAGCTACCCCGAGGATGATCCTGACCTCTGATCAAGATCTGGAAAATTTGAGTCAAATTGGACAAGGATCCACTGTTCAACTACTTAAACCAATTCCCCTGTTCAGATCTGATGTCGCGTCTTCGCCAGCGGTAGCTTAGTTCTTCGCATTTCTTCCGTTGTTCTTCGTTTTGCTCGTAGTCTTCTTCCATCTGAAGGCGTGGCCAACTCGATCAGCACCTTGGAGCAAGATCTGGATCCTTGGAAGAGGCTTCAATGGAGATTTAATCACTGATTTGCACCAGAACAGGGGCTGAGTGAGGGTTTCATCAGTTTCTGTTATTTGATCGACTTGATCGCGATTGTGTGCCGATCTCTTCAATCGGAGCTGTCTGAAGGGTCTTCTGATAGCTTCTTATCAACATCAAATCTTCATAGCATCTGTACATCGCGAGATCTAGTGGATTGAATTGGATTTCCAGCAGTGTGCAAATCTGTGAGCAGATTCGAAATGGGAGCTAATTTCCATTGATTTGCGAGTTGAAGGGGTTCTTGGCTTGCCCTTGCGTGATGAACAAGGAGGTCTTGATACAAGGAATGGTCGAGGCTTAGTTATTATTGCTTTTCTTGTTTTCCTAGCTATAATTTCAGTTTCAGCAAATTAGTTCCTGTTCTGTTTTGTATCAGCTATTTCATTTTCGTTACTGAATTTTTCCAGCTTAAATTAGTTTCCATTCTGCAAGTAGATTAGTTAGTGAGTTTGTTTAGTGAACATGGTCTTCAGTTTCAGTCTAATTGCTGTTTGTGGCTTGCGTACCAAGTTGCTGTAGCTGCGTATCAGATTTTACCTTGTTTCTGAAATTTCCAGCTTAGTAAGCTTAGTTTTCGGATTTGTCCCTTCTTTAATCAGTTCCAATTCTACAAATTAAGGAGATAGCTTGCTTGTTAGCGAATTCTTAGGTTTAATTTCAGTTGATTTACACTTTATGTGTTTGCGTATCAGATTTGTTTCTGAATTACAGTTTTCAGTTTTAGCAAATTTAGTTTATTAGCTTCTTAAGTTTGTAGCAAGTAAACATCAGTCTTTCTTAATCTTCTTCGAATATAGATTTTGTGAACTTGTTTCAGTTTACTTGTGAGTTTATGAATCCAGTTGTTTTCTGAATTTTTATCTTCGGATTTTGGTTCTGCATTTCATTTCTGCACATCAACTCAATGTCTGCAATTCCAAGTCAATTCTGCAATTTCAGTCATTTGCTTCTGAATTTTGGTGTCAAGAAATCAGTAGCTCTTCTTAATTGTATCTGAACCTTAGATTAGTGATTCGAGTTCAGTTTATCCTTGTTTGTTTCGAGCATTCAGTTTGATACATGGCTTCATGCAAATCGAGTTATTAAGCTCTGCACTTCATTTCTGCAGAAGTTTGTTTTTGAATTTTGTATTCAATCTGTTTGCTTCAAATTTGATTGTTATCTCAGTAGTTTTACATGTAGTGTAGTGCTGCTCTTCTTGTACCAAGTTGCAATTCAAGGCTGCATTTAGTGTAATCAGTTCATTCTTTTACAGTAGCTTTCGGCACAAGGTTTCCCTTTTCTTGGTATCAAGTTTAGTGTTTGAATTCATGCACTTCAGTTCTTTAATCAGCTCATTCTTATACTGCTGCATTCAATTCCAAATTTCATTTCTTCATTCATACATATCATTTCATTAATAGTCTTGTCTTCCAAGTGATGTGATTAGTTCATTTCTAGGTTGTTTCACATTGTGTATCAAGATTTCATTTCTTTCTATTGCATTTCCTTATCTATTCGAAACCAAACACCAGATTTTATCTGAAACCCAAAAACATTAACGACACATAAACTCGAGCGCGAATCGAACAACTTGAACTAGCCCTTGGAAAAATACGACCTGTGGCCCCTTTACTACGTTTTCATATTTTGATCGCAAAAAGGGTTTCCAGCTTTATAAATATCTAAATTTGAGACCCACTTTCGTGACACCTCATTTGGGTCCATCAAATTTTTAGCGCCGTTGCCGGGGAACATACTAGTTGAGTTGTTTGATTTTTGCTTGTGTACTCATTTCATATTTTTCTTGATCCATATTTGCACTTACTGCTATATCTGGTGATCTGATTTTATTTGTTTCATCTGTCTATATTTTCTATATACATTTACTGCGATTTGTTTTTATTTTTATGACCAGGTCTACAGGTGGTGATCTAGAGGATTTTGACCCTGAGATTGAGAGGACTTTCAGAGCTAGGAGGAGCCAGCTCAGTGTCTCAGAGGCTTTTGATATTATTCCTTCTCAGTCTATTTCAGCCTATTCAGTTGATCAGATGGCAGACCACCAGAAGACCATGAAAGAACTCGCAGCACCAGATGCTTCATTTCAGTACTGGGTGGAGATTTTGAGCTCAAATCTGGACTCATCCATCCTTTGCCTAAATTTCAAGGATTATCTGGAGAAGATCCAAATAGACACCTGCATGAATTTCATGTTGTTTGCTCCACTATGAAGCCTTAGGGTATTTCAGAGGAAGACATCAAGCTGAGGGCTTTTCCATTTTCTTTGACTGGAGCAGCTAAGGACTGGTTTTATTACTTACCTACTGGGCATGTGTCTAGTTGGATCTCTATGAAGAAGGCATTTTTAGAGAAATATTTTCCAGTCTCCAGAACAGTAATTATCAGAAAAAATATCTGTGGCATTCAGCAAGTGGTAGGGGAGACACTCTATGACTACTGGGAGAGATTCAACAAACTATGCTCCAGTTGCCCCCAGCATCAGATTAGTGAGCAACTCCTCATCCAGTACTTTTATGAGGGATTATTACAGATGGATAGGATTATGATTGATGCAGCAGCTGGAGGGGCCTTAGTCAACAAAACACCACATCAAGCTAGGGAGCTAATTTCAAATATGGCAGAAAATTCTCAGCAATTTGGAAGCAGAGCATTATCTACTAGAGGGGTTAATGAAGATCAGATGGGTTCTAATGATCAGAAAGAAATAAAGAATTCATTGGTAGAGATCGCATCATTTATTAAGCAATTGAGTGTTAGTAATGCAAATCAAAATTCCAATTTTTCGATACCTCCTCAATCAAGTCAAATGGTGATGAGTGTATGTGGTATTTGTTCTAGCAAGGAACACAATTCAGATTCATGTCCCAACCTACAACAAGATGAGTCCATAGCAGCTTTGGTTAGGGGACAATTTTAAGCTAGGAATAACCCATACTCTCCTACTTACAACCCCAGGTGGAGGGATCATCCAAATTTGAGATATGGAAATTCTTTTTACCAACAAGGCCCACCACAACAACAATCACAACAACCACAGCAAAATTTCCAGCCTTGGAACCCAAGTTTTCAGCCCCAAAATCAAGGATTTCAGCCCAATCAATTTCAGCCCTCACCACAACAAGTTCCATTTCAAAATCAGAATTTTCAAGGGTATAATTCTCAACAAAATTCTCCAACATTCCAGCCTACTAATCAGCCCTATCAACAGCAAATTTCACCTTCCTATCAGCCCCAACAGCCACATTTTCAAGGATCTCAGCAAGTTCAACAATTTCAGCCAACTACCTCATCATTTCAAGGTCAATCAAGGAACTATGCTAACCAAGGAGGCTATGGGAGCTCAAGTGGAGGAAATGCGCAGCAACAACAAATGATAGAGATGATACAACAAGTGCTACAACAACAACAACAACAACAACACAATCAATATCTTGAGAGACAAATGGGGCAAATGGCTAGTGACATAAATCAAAGTAAAGCTCAAGGATCAGGCCAATTCCTTTCCCAAACTGTTCCTAACCCAAAGGGAAACGTTAGTGCAATTTATTTGAGGAGTGGGAAGGTTACATCAACTCAAAATGATCCAAGAGCAGATTTTTCTGAAAATAGGGCAGCATCTTCATTTCCAGCCCAAGTCAGTGCCGAAACCACTCCGAATTCAGTGGATACACCCCTAGCTCGTGCCCAACTTCTTCATCTAGCAATCCTGTAATTTTGGTGGAAAACGAAGCACAAATTAGCCCCGAAACAGATTTTACAGCAGCCATTCCAAACAGGGCAGCAGCTCAAAAATCAGCCCTTCCATCTTCGGTTCGAGAGGAAGAATTTAGAGTACCCTTGCCTTTTCCACAGGGGAGAACTCCAACCAGAAGATAAGGGGAGGAGGAGAAAGCAAAAGAGTACAATGAGCTGGTAAAACTTTTTAGTAAAGTCAAAATTAATGTACCCTTGCTGACAATGATTAAACAGGTTCCTAAGTATGCGAAATTTCTGAAAGATCTTTGTGTTAACAAGAGGAAGCTTAAGGAAAATAAGTTGGTCAGCATGGGGAAGAATGTTTCATCACTCATCCATGCCATACCTCAGAAATGTGAAGACCCTGGCATGTTTACTGTATCTTGTGAGATAGGGAGCACCACGCTACATGATGCCATGCTTGATTTAGGAGCTTCCATTAATGTCATGCCCAGGACAGTTTTCCAGATGCTTGGCATTGGTCCTCTACAGCCCACTGGAGTTGTGATTCAGCTATCAGATAGAAGCCAGACCCGCCCGGCAGGAGTTATTGAAGATGTGTTGGTTAAAGTGAAAGAGTTGATTTTCCCGGCGGACTTCTACATTCTACACATGGAGGGAGAGTACCTTGCACGTAAATCCCCACTTATCCTTGGAAGGCCTTTTTTGAAGACTGCTAGAACCAAAATTGATGTATATGCTGGCACCCTTTCGATGGAGGTGGGAGACACAGTAGTCCAGTTTAGCATTTTCGATGCCATGAAGGACCCTAAGGGAAATCGTTCTATTATGAGCATAGACACCACAGAGGAGACTGTTGAGGCACAGTTCATTGCTGATGATGGTACATTTGACATACTGGGAGGAGCTTTGATTTCAGAGGAAGCTTTACCTGATTTTTCTTGCTTTGTATTTTGTGATGATATTGCTATTGATAGTCCTAATCTTTTTAATAAGGTTATTGCAGGTATTACTGAGGAGGCATGCACAGGAGATTATTCTATAGGTGTAGGGGATTGCACAGAGCCCCAGGGACCACCACCATTTCCAGAAAGTGTAGGGACTTGCATGATTGGAGCAAGTACCCAAGGATCACCTATTCCAGTTGATTGTCCACCAGAATTTGAGCCTGAGATGGTGGTATTTCTTGTAGAACCAATTGATATTTTTCAGCCCGATCAGGTAAGTATTTCTTCTTTTCCTTTAGAAAATTTCAGGGAGATGTCTAGATTTGCATGTGAAGAATGTCTTGATACATCATTTGTGAAAAATAATTGTGAAAATTCTTTAGAGGTACCCTGGCTTGAGTTTATTCATTGCTATGATATTCTTGAGATAGATTATGCCAAAATTGATTGTGAGAAATTTTTAGATGAGCCTGAAATTGAAATTGTTTATTGTGAAGAATCTCTTGTTATTTCTTATGCTGAAATTGAATGTGACAAACTTATGGAGGTACCAGAGATTTGTAGGACCGGTGCCGTCGATAGAGGGGGGGTGAATATCGATCGTGAAAACTTTCGTAAATATTTCGTAAGACTTCTAGACTCAGAGCGTTAGTGCAGCGGAAACATAAAAATAAAATAAAAGAAAGCAAAACAGGGGACACGGCAGGTTTATTTACTTGGTTCCCAACCCCCCAGGGTCAGTACGTCCAAGGCCTATGTACTCGGCGTTGAGTCCACTAATAATCTCCTTTCCGGAATTTCCATAGGCGGAGAAACCCGACTTACAGTGCAATATTACAAGCAATAATAAAGAAAAATAAATACTGTAATTAATTGCAAACCAAGCAAAAATGTGAAGCTCGGCCGATCTGGACCTCCGAAGTGCCGCGCACTTCCTCCTGGAGCCTCCCGGTCGTAGAGCCTCGTCTTTAGTGCGTTGTCGTCGGTCGGAATGAATAGAATCGCAGTTAGGAAGTGTGTTGGAAGAAGAGGGGTCGAAGCCCCTTTTATAGCCCTCCTGGGGGCGCCCTGGTCGACGGGGGCGCCCCGGAAGACTCGGTCAACACTTATCTTTGTGCCTACCTCGCCGCAGGGGATAAGATCTTTGACCAGGGTGCCCCGGATGCTCTGGGCGCCCCCGTGGAGGCTTATCCTGTGTTCTGGCTTCGAAACAGCAAAACAGCTACTAATCAGGGCGCCCCGGACGCTCCGGGCGCCCCGGTTGACACCTGTCACCCTGCTTACGAAAACTGCCATTTTACTACTGCCTGGGGGCGCCCCCCTTGCTGGGGGCGCCCTGGCTGCATGGGGGCGCCCCCCTGTGGGGGCGCCCTGGCTGCTGGGGGCGCCCCCAACACTGGGGGCCCCCTGGCAGCCAGTTTTCAGCCTTCTTCATTTGCTTGCTTTGTCTTCTTCTCTTGGTACCTGCAAGATATATATATGCAAAGCAAGTATACATGAAATATTAATCTTACAAACTTGGTTCGGACTTCGGATTGGCACGCAATCCTAGGTCGAACCGACGCAAACTCTTAGCCCCGAGAAAGCACCTTTCACCTACTCCTTTCAGGAGACGGTTGCCGCCCGGTCCTTCGGGTGGACTTTTGCCTAGCCGCCCTTCGCTAGGTCTTGGATACCAAGCATCCCTTTGCTTGGTGCCTAGCAGCCCTTCGCTAGGTCTTGTTTCCCTGACAGCCCTTCGTCAGGTGCCCAGCAGCCCTTCGCTAGGACTTGTTCCCCTGACAACCCTTCGTCAGGTGCCTAGCAGCCCTTCGCTAGGACTTATTTTCCTGACAGCCCTTCGTCAGGTCCCTAGCAGCCCTTCACTAGGTCTTTTCTTTCTGGCAACCCTTTGCCAGAGCCTAGCAGCCCTTCGCTAGGTCTTTTTCGTTCTGGCAGCCCTTCGCTAGGTCTTAGGGTTTCCATGCCTAGCTTAACTAGGACTTTTCTCAGGCTTAGGTTACTTCTCCTTCGCTCCCCTTTGTCTGTTCAATATATTACTGACTTAAGTACATTGTCAAACATTAAAACACATAAAGAAGAACATCATTGATGCAACTTGCACCAACAAGATTGATTTTATTGACTGTGAAACTTTTCTTGATATTTCTCATATAGAATATGCTTGTGAAAAATTTACTTAGGTACCCAAAATTGATTTTATTGGATGCGATGCATTTTTAGATACATTTTATGTAGAGATTGATGATATTGCACTTCTTTCTTACCCCGCACGCTTGAGAAAGGTTTTACATGTTTTTGTAGGGTCCCAGAGATTTCTTGAGTGGATACTCCATCTAGACAGTCTTCAACCACCTGGAAAGTTTTCCAAAATGAATAAAGAGGGAGGAGATGAACTTGCTTTGACTTATAGCACTCCACCTCTGAAGTGGCTATTGTACTTAAATCACCTTCGGCCACCTGAACAGTTTATTGCAAAGTTTAAGTGTGGGGGAGTGATGCAAAATAAAATTAAGCAAATGAAGGAAATTGTTTCAGCTACTCCTACTCCTTCACTACCACGATGGAGATTATTTCTTGATAGACTCTGACCGCCATAAATAAAAGGGAGTTTACTTTTTCTTGCATTTTCTTTCATTGCCTTTTTCCTCTTTATGCTTGTTAGAAGTAGAATTTTCTTTTAAAATGAATCCTTGCTAATAAATGCTTGAATAGCGTAGAATTAATAAATAGACATTGTAAATACCATTTTATGTCTTTTGGCACTTTTTCTTCATGAGTAGGAATAAATGTATCCCTCTAGGTTGTCTTGATAACATTTTAGAGTCTTTTGAAAACAAATTAAATTTGGTTGTTAAAACTTTAGATTTGAGTTCATGGATGAAATCTTGGATGCTTGAGTACTACTTGGCCATGGATTCTTGATTGAAGATTTGAGATGAATTACTTGTACCTAGTGAGGATGAGCCTTATTTTTATGACACATACATGTGATTGTACTCTAGAACTTGCTTAAGTTCTTTCAAAACCATATTTCAATGATTGGATCACATCTATAGAGGCTACTAAATTTGTTTACCTTTTCATGTCAATTTTTGGCAATAATCATGTTCATTCTATTTTCTTTCCTTATTTCCTACTCCTAACCATACTTTCTAGGGATTTGTTGTTTGGGGATGTTCTTTGATGTTATTTTGCCCGAGACGGACAAAAGATTAAGTGTGGGGGAGTGGCTAGTGTGATGGAAACATTTGAAAAAAAAAAGATTCATTTCATTTTGAGTTGAAGCCAAAAGGTGTCGGATTTAAGTGAGTTTGGTATCAAGCATAAACAAGAATGAGTGTTAAGGAAGAGGAACCATTGGAGCATTCAGATTTCGGTTGTTAATTTGGAGATTCAAGCCATTCTTTGCCAAGTTAATTCGAAAAAAAAAAGAAAAAAAAAGAAAAGTTTGCTATGGAGCATGTTTCGGCCATTATGATAGAGGATGAATTGCATGTGGAACCAATGCAAAAAGTGTGTGCCAAGTTGAATTCAATGAAGAAGAAAGAAAAACTGAGCCAAAGTGGAAAAGGAATGTGTGCCAACTAGAGAAGGGTGTGAATCAAAAGGGAGTTGCAAGAGTTAGCAAAGGTTATATGTTAGCATCAAAATTTTTGTCTCTGATTGCTATTTGATGTCTCAAACTCACTGATAGGAATGCTGATCTGAATGAGTCCATTAGAAGATTGGAGAGCAGAAAAAAAAACAGAAAAACAAAACAGTTTGGAAAACAGAAAAAAAAAGAAAACAAAGCAGAATTTTGAGTTTGGTTTCACTTGAGGGCTCTAGATCTGGGAGAAGTTTGGAAGCTACTGGTTTTGAGAAATCAGATATGAATAAAAAGAAGCTGCAACTGAAATAAGGAAGCTAGCAGCTGAGGGAAAAAAAATAGAAAAAAAAACAGTTTGAGAAAAATAAAAGGAACAAAGTTGGCATCAAATTGAAGTTTCGGTACCAGGCAATCAGTGAAGTTGATCTTATCCAAATTGAAGATCTATTCCACCATTATATTCTGAATTTACTAGAGAGAAAGAAAAGAAAAAAAATCAGAAAAGAAAAGAGAAAAACAAGATTGGCACGCAAGAGTGAATTGGCTCAAAGGAATTCATGAATTCTTTTCATCAAATTTTGGAAGGGCATTGCAAAGACTCACTCCATCCCACTTTGACTTCATTATATGGACTAAAAGGAGGGCAAACTGCATCAAGAATATCCTTGAACATCCAAGTCTTCCACTCATTCAAATTTGCTATTTACTTGGCTTTTATTTCATTTCTACCATTTCATAAGTCTTTCACTTTTGAATAAGCTTTTATAGATGATTGATTCTAATCATGAATAATGGTGGAGAGTAGATAATAAGCAAGCCTATGGTAGAGCAAGAAGCATGTGTGTATGAGTGAGCTCCATTTTCATCATGTACTTAGAACTTAGGAAGAGAGCCACCAAAAGTTTTCCTTAAGAGGTTTAGTGAATGAAATTCATCTCAATGATCATGAAGGATGAAAATGCTAAGTTGTTGATTTAAGGACAAGATACTAATCCATAGAGCTTAGATTTTTTAGAATTGACAACCCTAGGTAATTTCTTTTCAATTGCTTCTACTAATATTTGGAAATAACCTAGGGGATACATATTTAGTACTTTTCACGAGACGCTCAAGCTTAAGTGTGGGGGAGTTGATAAGTGCCATTTTATTGATCATTTTATATGCTTAAATCCGTGTTTGACCCATATTTTACTTGTGTAATTGTGGATTTACCCTAGGTTTTAGGATTTATACTCTTTTTGGACCTAATTGCAAATTTGGATATATTTGAGTTGTTTTGTCACTAAATTTTTGATCTACTTTTGTAGGCTTGGAAGGATCATGGACCTAGATCATGTTGGGTCAAGGTTGAGTCAAAAGTGGACTGGATCAAGTAATCAAGCGTCAACTAATATGGACCGTCCGATGCAAAGATGGTTAGATCTAGACCATTTGAGAACTTCTGATCAATCCGAGTTGGGTTTAAGGCTAATCTAGCGATCAGATCAAGATCTGAAGGTTTCAACTTAATCGGAGATCATCTGGCCGTTGGATCACGATCAGAGGGATCTAGACCATCCATTCAAAGATCAAGGTGATCTGAACCATCCATTGGAGATCTGGCAAATCCGAGCTACCCCGAGGATGATCCTGACCTCTGATCAAGATCTGGAAAATTTGAGTCAAATTGGACAAGGATCCACCGTTGGATGAAGTGGGATTAATCTCAGCCGTTCACTGTTCAACTACTTAAACCAATTCCCCTGTTCAGATCTGATGTCGCGTCTTCTCCAGCGGTAGCTTAGTTCTTCGCGTTTCTTCCATTGTTCTTCGTTTTGCTCATAGTTTTCTTCCATCTGAAGGCGTGCCCAACTCGATCAGCACCTTGGAGCAAGATCTGGATCCTTGGAAGAGGCTTCAATGGAGATTTAATCACTGATTTGCACCGGAACAGGGGCTGAGTGAGGGTTTCATCAGTTTCTGTTATTTGATCGACTTGATCACGATTGTGTGTCGATCTCTTCAATCGGAGCTGTCTGAAGGGTCTTCTGATAGCTTCTTATCAACACCAAATCGTCATAGCATCTGTACATCGCGAGATTTAGTGGATTGAATTGGATTTCCAGCAGTGTGCAAATCTGTGAGCAGATTCGAAATGGGAGCTAATTTCCATTGATTTGCGAGTTGAAGGGGTTCTTGGCTTGTCCTTGCGTGACGAACAAGGAGGTCTTGATACAAGGAATGGTCGAGGCTTAGTTATTATTGCTTTTCTTGTTTTCCTAGCTATAATTTCAGTTTCAGCAAATTAGTTCCTGTTCTGTTTTGTATCAGCTATTTCATTTTTCGTTTCTGAATTTTTCCAGCTTAAATTAGTTTCCATTCTGCAAGTAGATTAGTTAGTGAATTTGTTTAGTGAACATGGTCTTCAGTTTCAGTCTAATTGCTGTTTGTGGCTTGCATACCAAGTTGCTGTAGCTGCGTATCAGATTTTACCTTGTTTCTGAAATTTCCAGCTTAGTAAGATTAGTTTTCGGATTTGTCCCTTCTTTAATCAGATCCAATTCTGCAAATTAAGGAGATAGCTTGCTTGTTAGTGAATTCTTAGGTTTAATTTCAGTTGATTTACACTTTATGTGTTTGCGTATCAGATTTGTTTCTGAATTACAGTTTTCAGTTATAGCAAATTTAGTTTATTAGCTTCTTAAGTTTGTAGCAAGTAAACATCAGTCTTTCTTAATCTTCTTCGAATATAGATTTTGTGAACTTGTTTCAGTTTACTTGTGAGTTTATGAATCCAGTTGTTTTCTGAATTTTTATCTTCAGATTTTGGTTCTGCATTTCATTTCTGCACATCAACTCAAAGTCTGCAATTCCAATTCAATTCTGCAATTTCAGTCATTTGCTTCTGAATTTTGGTGTCAAGAAATCAGTAGCTCTTCTTAATTGTATTTGAACCTTAGATTAGTGATTCGAGTTCAGTTTATCCTTGTTTGTTTCGAGCATTCAGTTTGATACATGCCTTCATGCAAATCGAGTTATTAAGCTCTGCACTTCATTTCTGCAGAAGTTTGTTTCTGAATTTTGTATTCAATCTGTTTGCTTCAAATTTGATTGTTATCTCAGTAGTTTTACATGTAGTGTAGTGCTGCTCTTCTTGTACCAAGTTGCAATTCAAGGCTGCATTTAGTGTAATCAGTTCATTCTTTTACAGTAGCTTTCGGCACAAGGTTTCCCTTTTCTTGGTATCAAGTTTAGTGTTTGAATTCATGCACTTCAGTTCTTTAATCAGCTCATTCTTATACTGCTGCATTCAATTCCGAATTTCATTTCTTCATTCATACATATCATTTCATTAATAGCCTTGTCTTCCAAGTGATGTGATTAGTTCATTTCTAGGTTGTTTCACATTGTGTATCAAGATTTCATTTCTTTCTATTGCATTTTCTTGTCTATTCGAAACCAAACACCAGATTTTATCTGAAACCCAAAAACATTAACGACACATAAACTCGAGCGTGAATCGAACAACTTGAACTAGCCCTTGGAAAAATACGACCTGTGGCCCCTTTACTACGTTTTCATATTTTGATCACAAAAAGGATTTTCAGCTTTATAAATATCTAAATTTGAGATCCACTTTCGTGACACCTCATTTGGGTCCATCACTTACCGGGTGAGTATAATGTGAGTTCCACATTTAATGTTTCTGATCTCTCTCCCTTTGATGTAGGTAGTCAAGATTCGAGGACGAATCCTTTTGAGGAGAGAGGGAATGATGGAGTCAAAGGAAGTGAACAAGTTGTCCAACAAGCTAACAATATGGATCATGCTCAACCCACTCTAGAAGATGTTGATGATCCATTATGCATCAAAGGAGGCCCAATTACAAGGGCTAAGGATAAAAAGATGAAAGAAGCACTTAATGTGTTAATTGAAGATGTGAAAGCCAAAGCTACCATTAAAGAAGGTTTGACCAAGAGCAAGTCATACGGCTTAGTCAACCTAATTCAAGTCTTAGATGAGCTTAACTAGTCACTTAAGTCTCTTGACAATGTGAGAGGGATATGTTATTTTTGTGGGTTCAATTTAGGCCCAATTTCTAGCTTTATTTGGGTTGTAATGGTGCCAAGAGCTCAATATGACTATGTAGTCTGCATAGGCCTCTACTAAATGGGCTTCCTTTTGGCCTTTTAGGGTTTTTAGGTCACCCTATAGCTATAAATTAAGAGGGTGGCGGCCACACATGTTATTTTTGGCTTATTTCAATCTACTACATGGTGAGGCTCTCACTTGTTGGTTCTTCATTGAACTAGAACTTATCAAGGCATCCCCTTGTGGCGTTCAAGACTTATCAACCTCCATCCCAAGGTTGTGGCGTCTATCTTCTTCTTCTTCTTTACTAAGGTTCGTGCTTTCCAAAGCATTGGGTCAAGGTTCTTTCTTTCATTCTCCATCTTTTCGATTTAGACTATCTTTCTCTCTTTCTTCCATTTGTTGTGTGTTCTTGAGACTTCTTCTCTTTGGGTTCACATCAGACACAATCCTAGGAAACCTTGTTAACTACAAGAAAATCTCCCTAAGTGTCTTGGAAATTCTCCAAACTCAAGTAAAAATTATTTTCAAAAGTGATTCCATAAGTCAACAAGATTTTCAAGATAAGCTTTTTTAAAATGATGGTATAATATCTTTATAAAGTGATTTTTAAGACCAAAAAAATGTGATTTTAAAATGATAGTGTTTTGAAAAGAGAATACTTATGTTTTCAAAATGATTTTGAAAATATACTGTATGAAAACATAATATTTTAAAATATTTAATCGTTCTTCTAATTTAACCTCCCTCTAAATTTGACACAATCCTAGAAAGCTTGTTGACTACATGTGATCTCCCTCTAAGTCTTAAGGTTTTATTCAAACCAAAAGAATTATCTAATAATTTTGAAAAATCATCAGAAAATAGAATCACTTTCTTTTGATTTAGACTCCCCCTAAATCTGACACATCCTAGGAGTTCTTGTAGATCATAACGAAGACTTCCTATATGTCTTTAGGGTTTATCAAAATCAAAAAAAGTAATTTAAAATAATTTTTGAATGACATTTTGAAATGATATAATAAGCCTAAAATAACTTTTGACATGCATATGCATTTTGAAATAGTATGATAATTTACAAAGCAATGATTTTCGAAAAAGATATTTTGAAGTATATCATAAGTTTTGAGACATTTTTTGAAAACATATTTTGAAATGATAATAATTTTTAAATCACCATGTATTTTTAAGATCTGAATTTTTCGAAAAGAATACTTTCTAAAACGAGTAAATTTAAAAAAAATAATTTAAAAAAAATGCTCCCCCTGAACTCAACACCGTCTGACTCTATCTAAGTGTCTTAAGGGACTTTAGTGTTGACCTAAAAGGTTTACCCAACCCTCGGTCAGGTCTTAGGTGCCCAGCCCTCGGCCAGGACTTAGTGCTCAATTCCTCGAACCAGGACTTATTGTCTAGGTTAACTAGGACTTTGTTTACCTTGATATGGATTTCTTGACTAACCCTGACCTTGTCTAATATATCACTAACTTAAGCATATTGTTAAACACTGAAACACTAGAGGAGGGCATCACTGATGTATCTTGTATCAACAGGTTGTAGTGTAATTAGAGGTGTAGTTTGTCTTGACCATAGAATTACACTAGTATGCTTTGTGTACATTGAGCAGGACCAAAATAGAGGTGACCCAATTTGTACTGACTTAATAATTGAATTGAACCTTGGATTATTATGAAGTACAATCCCTAAATCCCGATATAATAACGGGCACGTATAGTTAATATTTATTTCTTTGATTTACCAATGGGTGAGATTTATTCTGTTAAATCGATAAGCCCGGTAAGTTGGAAAATAATATTAATTATATGGTTTGCCATTGATTATTGAATGAATCCGTGTCCTGGTGAGTCGGGATGATGATGCTGTTGGGACCGGGTGCATGTCGACAAGGATACGGGTTCGTAAAATTTTAAATTTTTACGTGCAGCGGAAGAGTTAGCATAAAATAATTTCCTAAATTATTTTAACCACGTATCTAGCATGCAACCTTATGATGTGTTGACATAATCATAAATTAAAACTTTGCGGAAAAGTAAATTAATTTACTAAGTACCTCTCGTAACTCGAAGTAAGGGACGAGATCCAACCGTAGCGTCCCTTGGAAGCTCCGCCTCTATTCGCGTCCACGTCGAGTTCTCTTCGGGATGACTTCGAAAAGTCACAAGTTTTGTGCCGACGAGAACTACTAGATTCTCTAAAGGCACAACTAGAAGAACAAGAGAAAAGAATGGAAACTAACCAACAAGAGTCAGAATCCAAATTCCGGGAAGGAATGAGATGCGATCCACTTCTTCTTCTTCTTGGTTGGCTTCTCCTTGGTGTTGATGGCTCACGGCACCACTTGGAGAAGAAGATACGCCGGCCCTAGGTGAAGGAGGTGCCGGCCCTAGCTCACAAGAAGGGCGCCGGCCCTAGGACTCAAGAAGGGCGCCGGCCCTAAGGGGAAGAGAGGGAGAAGAGAATAAGAGAGAGAGAGGGAGGAAGCTACTAATCTCTTGATTACTCAAATTGGAATTAAGAGCTTGTCTTTGGTTCCTTTATATAGTAGGATCTCCCTTGCCAAGTCTCCTCTTAACGGAATTTTCATAACAAATTTATCCTATAAATTCTCTTATGAATTATTCCGTTTAAACCAAGTTTTATTATAACTAACTTTATAATAAAACTAATTCATCTCTCCTTTTATTATGGAATAAATTTTATAAGAAATTTATAAACTTTCTTATTATGGAAAAATCAATTCACAATTGATTTTATAAAATTAAAATAAACCATTCCATGGATCATTTTAATTTCCATAAAAAGAATAAATTTCTATAAATTTATTTATATAAATTTCTTTACACAAATTTATTTATCCATAATTTATAAAACAAATCGCACTAGATTTATTTTATTAATTAAACCAATTAAATTGGTTTCTTCCCCTTCTTGTGGCCGGCCAACCCAAGGGGTTTGGCACCCTCTTTGGCCGGCCAAACCGAGCCGAGCCGAACCGATCGCGAATTAAACTCATTTAATTCGCCCAATAAGCCTTCAAAAGACTTAGCCATTTTAAGTTTCCGTTGCGCTTCTGATTAACTCAGATTCGACTTATTTCTCTTGATTGGAAATCCAATTTTCAACTCGTTTTAAATCTCTCGGATTACTCGTAGTGCGTGTGACTAAATAGGCTTTCGATTTATGTTGGCCGTCTATAATCAACTAATTATAGAACGATCATGAGTGGCACCTAGTAGTACATCATGACCCCCAATTAATCGAAAGATCAACGGTTGACCTCAGAAGTAATTCTGAAACCCTTCAGCAGCTCTAATGAATCGTGCCCCATTCCCTTCACCACCTTATACCCACTTGGTTCAGGACATGGTCTGTTTGTGTCAGTCCCCACTAGACTGACTACGTCACACCTAGTCCAAGTAGTGTCTTTCTCGTCCTTTGGATTTCTAATTACTCTCATGTATTTAAGAGACTCGCACTCTAAACATGATATACTCTGGCCAGAGGTTTTGAGTAACAATCCGACGATAGGCCTGGGTATACATCTCCTCGCAAGGAGTGGTGAATCCTTTGTAGGTTGTTCAAACATCTTCGGGCACTTCGGCTCATACCCAATCATCCTGGGTCCACATCTCCTTGGAGATGCTTGCTTAAGATGTTAAAGTATAAGTCTCCATGACCAAGATGACTTGAACACCGCAAGTCAAAGGAACATCGCACTTAAGCTGTAGTAAGAACTTCATTGACATATCTATATAGATAACCATATGAAGTCTTACAGCTAGTCACTCTAATGAACTAGTTCCCTTAACTAGCATCCATGTTTATCTCCGGACATCCCAATGTCACCAGCCAGTGAGAATCAGCTGATTAGAAAATAACCCATGCTAGTCTCAACAGAATTGATAGTGTCCGTTTTTATCAATTCATCGACTAGGGATAATTTCAATACTTCACAATTGCACATGTAGAGATAATCACTAGTTGTGATCCCATCACAAATTCTCTTATGCTGTGAATTGTATTGCGAACATTCAGTAGATGAGTTTAAGATCCCAATCAAATGCACTAACATGTATACTCAAATAGTGAATTATCATTTATTAAAATAAATGTTTACAATCATAAGGCGATTGCCTTAGGACACTTCTCTCATATCACTAACAGATGCCCCCTTGATAAGCTCATAAGGTTCATCATGTTAAACCCTGCAAGTGGATTTGATCCAACATGATGATAAGGTTGAGTAGTACTAGTCAAGGAATCAGAAGTTGATTAATTAAAATTGTTAGTAATTTAAATTAATCAATGGACATTCGATATCTTAAACATGGGGGGATAGATGACTCATAATAGGTGCAGCCCATATGAAAAATGGGGGTTGGTGAGGAAGTTCAATGGAGATCTTTTAGTGGAATGGATCTTCATTAATGGATTGGTTTTAGATTCATTAGTGGGCCAAGACCCAACTCCTCCTCTTGGTCCCTACCTTAGCCCTATATATACCCCATGGGATCATGAAACCAAGACTTAATACACATAACCCAAACCTAGGCTTTCTCTACTCTCTCTCTTAGGTTTTGGCCGACCAAAGGAAGGAGGGGGCGGAAAAGAAGAGTTCTTCACCCTTCTTTGCTTTCATCTTCTTCTTCTCCACTTCCTATCTTCAAGAGGCGTCGGGTGAGGTCAAGAAAAGAAGAGGGCAATCTCTTCTTTGGCCGGCGGCGCAAGGAGAAGCAAGGGGAAGGTGGTTAGGGCCGGCGGCAACCTTGTGAGTGGTCGAGCGGTTTGGGTTCAAGGGAGAGGATCCTTTTGCTTCGTCTCTTCTTCTTATTCATATTCTCATTCTTCCTTCCCTTGTGCTCGTGGTGTGGTCTGGAAAAGAGAGAGTGGAGCTCTCTCTTTTGGCCGGCGATCTAGACAAGGGAGGAGGTTGTGGTTGCCGACGCAACCAAGGAGAAGAAACCCTTTTAGGGTTTCGGTCAAAGCAAGGAAGAGGAAGAAGGTGTCTTGGTGATCTCGGTTCTCGGTAGCTCATCGCCCACACGACGTCTGAGAGGGAAGGGACATAAGGTAGAAGGCTACGAGGTAAAGAGAGGTATATTTCTCTCTCGACTCTTGTTTCAAGTTGTATCATTTTATGTGAAAAATTAATTAATTATTGTATTTGATTATTTGTTAATTAATGTTCAATAATTAATTAATTGGACCCCGATAATAAATACAAAAATCGGCGATCCACTCATGGTCTCTTCCGTGGTCGTTTGGTTAGGAGAATTATAAGGCTCGATCTTTGTGATTGGCCAAGTTGTAATTCATACCGAACAATACGATGACGAGATGGTCGTTGGGAGACGGGTCTCCATTCAGATTAATTTTTAATCCGTAGACATGGAGAGGTCTCTCAAGAATGACCAATTATTCGCTAGGGAAACCCGCCGAGTCATACCCATCAAGACCAAGACCCAACTCCTCCTCATGGTCCCTATTGTAGCATATATATACCTCACGTGTCATGATCCCAAGGCCATCCAACATAACCCTAAGCCTCTCTATTTCTCTCTTCCTTGTCTTCTCTCTCTCCTAGGGTTTTCGGCACCGCAAGCTTGAAGAGGGAAGAGCTCGGTGGGAAGAAGGAAGATAAGGCTTCTCTTTCTCTTCTCCATCCTTGGGTGTGCGCCACCTTGAAGGAGGAGGGATGATCGGCGCCGGCAGCACAAGAAGAAGTTTCTTCTTTTCTCTTGGTCGGCGACGATAGGAAGGAGGAAGAAGTGGTCGGCGGTGAGGGTTGCAAGCAAGGAGAGACTTCTTCCTTCTCTTCTTCATCTTCTTCTTCATCCTTCTCTTCATCATTGGTGGCCGGCGATCACAAGGAAAAGGAAGTACATCTTCCTTTTTGGCCGGCAGCGAGGAAAGAAGCCCTAGGGTTTCAGCGCAAGGAAGAAGAAGAAAGGGCTTTGTCTTGGTGACTTCATTTCTTGGAAGACCGTCGCCCACACGACGTCCAAGAAGAGGGTAGGGCATACGATAGAAGATCACAAGGTAAAAAAGAGGTATAATTCTTGTTTGGTTCCTTATTATCTCTTGTATCATTGTATGTTAATTATTATCATGGACCCCGAAGATAAACACAAAAATCGGTGATCTATTCATATGGTCTATTCCACAGCTAATTGATTAGACGAGTTAGATTGTTTGAACAACAAGTTTGTTCAAGCGAACACTCATATCAAATAGTACGATGACGAAACGGTCGCTTGAGAAATTTCTTTCCATCGGATTTGTTTTAATTAATAAATTTTAATCCGGAAACATGGAGAGGATTCCCATGCATAACCGAAACCAACACATTTTTTGCATTTTATATTTATTATATGTGTGCATATTGTCCTTTAATTTACATTGTAGATAACATGGTGTGTGGTGCCACACAGAAGATCATGTTATCAATCCCTTGTAAAGTACAAGTAGTGGCTCACAACCGAGATGGTTTTGGACAAACCATTGGGATGGTTGTAGTGTAATTTGGTATTGGTCTATCTTGACCATAGAATTACACTAGTACACTTTGTGTGTATTGAGCAGGACCGATATAGAGCTGATTCGATTTCTACTGACTATATAATTGAATCAGACCTCAAATATTATTGTATACATGCTCTTAATCCCGATATAATAACGGGCACATATATTTAATATTTATTTTTTTGATTTACCAATGGGCGAGATTTATTTGTTAAATCGATAGACCCGGTAAATTAGAAAATAATATTATTTACATGGTGTGTTATTAATTATAGAAGGAAACCGTGTCCTAATGCGTTAGGATGATGATGTTCCCTTGAGGAGCTCATAAAGTTCATCATGTAAATCCTGTAGGTAGACTTGGTCCGACATGATGATAAGGTCGAGTGGTACTACTCATGGAGTTAGATATTAATTAATTAAATTATCAGTAATTTAATTAATTAATGGATATGCGAAATCTTAAACACGAGGAGATAATGTACACATAGTATGGTGGAGTCCATATTTATTTATGGGGGTTGGTGCGGTAGTTCAATGATAACCCCTTAGTGGACCGGATTATCATTAATGGATCGGGCTTTGGATTCATTAGTAGACCAAGACCCAACTCCTCCTCATAGTCCCTATTGTAGCCTATATATACCTCATGAGTCATGAGACCAAGGATAATTAGACTTAAAGAGGAGATTTGTGGTATAAGGAGTATCAAAAGCTTCCACAAGTGCAAACAAGGGTCAAACGGTTGCTGAGCTAGGTTTAAGTCAAGAGGGATCAATGGGACCATCTCTTCTCGGCTAGAACCGACCCACCAGAGCTAGGGTCGATCGACAGTCTACACAGTAAAGGCCAACTAGCCAAAGCCAACCCGCCAAGGCCAATCCGCTAGTCTTCGTTTGGTCTTATGCAAGGTTTCAGCTCATTGACCGGATATCCAACGCATGTCTAATTAACTCTGCCAATCAGAAGCTCCGGCTCACCTACACTCTCACCAGGCACCTCTTCCAGACTCAAATATTCAGGCATTATAGTACACAACTCGCTAACATCTCTAGCAGCCCCACCTTTCTCCTAATCATGGAGACTTAGTCAACACCACCAATACTTTGTCAATCGTCTAAACTTCATGGATTTCAAACTAGATCAATTTATAAAATTGAAATTTAATAGTTTTTTTTTATCACTGAAAATGGAAAAAGTATCAAACAGAAATGAACAAAGTGATGTGAGAAACAAATTTAAAAAAAATAAATAAATATGAAGGGATAAGAATGATTATGATGCAAAGTGATTTGAGAAACATATGGTTTAAAAAAAATTATGAAAGGATAAGATTGATTATGATATATTTCATAGACATTTTTTTATTGAAATACCAAGAAAAAAAATACTTGTCAAATATTGATAAGTTATATAAAAAAAACAAAGTGTTGCTGCCTCCCAGCAACAAAGAGAATAATCAGTTTCGATTCAGTTCTCCTAGTTTCTATCGTTAGCCTAAACAGGCATCGAAGAAACCAGCACGTCACCTCTTCATGCTCTTTTGTCGCCTCTTTCTTTGTTATTTATCAATATCTTAGCTCGTCAATTCCGATGCTCAAAATCCTATCGAGTTTGTTATCGTTCAACGAAATTTGAGCAAGAAAGGCGGAACTCACCGTGATCATCTACAGCCCGATTCCCTCCTTCCCGTTACCGGTCTGTACATAAATTCACGGTAAGCGCAGACTTAAATTTCCTGGATTTATTTTACAGGTTTTTGTGATTTGCATTGTTTTCAGTCTTCTGTCAGGCAGGCAGGCAGGCAGGGGATCAAAGGAAGAGGAGAAAAGTCAGGAATCTGATCCCTCCTCGGGCGACTGCTGGATGGAGTGTTTCAGATGGCAGTGCTTGATTATTGTCGCGGTGATGGTGGTGGGAAAGGAAGTGGGAGGGTTTCCCGAAGAAGATTTGGTGGCGAGATTGCCCGGGCAGCCGAAGGTGGGCTTCGCGCAGTACGCAGGGTATGTGGATATTGATGTGAAGGCCGGGAGGAGTCTCTTCTATTACTTCGCCGAGGCTGATGGAGATGTTGACGAGAAGCCTCTCACCCTGTGGCTCAATGGAGGTTGGTGTTTGGTGGATAAGATTTCCCATGTCAAAAAACTGCTCCGTTTCTCCTTTAACCCTAATGTTTTTCTATTACCGTGATTACTGTTTTATTCGTGCTTGCTACCTTCCTGCGCGATCATTTGAGTTCTCTATTCATCAAATTTTCTCCAATTTTATTTTTCCATTGAGGTTTTTTACCCTTACGATGACGTTTTATTGTTTTACTCTTCAATCAGTGTCTGAGTGAATCCTTCGTTATTGCAGTAGAGGTTATCGTTTTCAGTATCTATTCTTCTTGGATCTACAAATGCATTCAGATGCAGCTTTGATCCTATCAAAATATCGTATATGTTAGTACTTGCCTGGAACTGTGAATCCTTGATTCCTATTTGGCGGCGCTGTGCTCTGCTCTGCTGTTCTTCGCCGTTTGCATGTGCTACTACTGTTCATTATATTGAGGAGGAATCCTCTCCCGATATGGCCCCTCCCCCCGTGTTCCAACTCGTTAGCAATGGCCGACGAGACGTTCGATCGTCGATCGAACACCACTGACGACCTCCGGCCGTCATCCCGAACCAAACTATGCCCTGGGGTACGATGAACCCGTCGGGAATCGTCGTAATTGCGATCTCACCGGATTCACCGTCGAATCCGGCGAGATTACAATTGCGGCAATCCCGACCGATTTACCGTTCCCTCAGGGTGAAACCGCCAATAGTATGACTTGCCGACCATAATCGACGAATTAGAATATGAGGACAGAGATATATGGAGACAGAGGATCCCGTGTGAGTTATGTTCTATTAACACGGTCACCTTCTGCAAGCATCTCATCTGTCAATATTTTATTATTCTAAGTTAGATTAGTTGGTGCTCCTGCACCAATACGTTATGATCTAGCCACTGACGTACTGTTCTTGGTCACCTTGGTCTTGTCTATGAGCAGCTATTTAGATGTTCCTTTAATAATGTTTTTTTGTATTGTCCAAAAACAAACATTGTAGTCGTCTCAGCCTATTGTGTGTGGACTGTGGAATGAGTTCTTGACAGCTAGGGCAAAGGGTACATCATGTGCACCCCAAATTTCAGTTTCTGACAGCTAGGCCAGTGGCAAATCATGTGCACGCCACGAAGTTCCACTATCATCCTGGAACCTCGGGAAATTGCAAGGTTTAGCGTCCATAGTAGGTTATATGATTGCCCAGTGGATCTGGACTACGAGTAGGTACACGATTTTCCTGTCATTTTATGTCTTGAAGAACACCTCCATGCCACCTTGAATCACATAAAAACTGGAATTCAATAATCCTCCGGGCTGTTTCATTGTAATTCAACAACTGTATTTTATTATTGCAATTGCAACAATTAATCAATTAACATTTAGATCATAAGTCATACTTCACTATTTTTTGTATTTCCAGTTTGTTCCTGTTGTTCTTTGACTGTGTTTCACTTTGATGGTAGCCAATGGAGTGGAGTCTGTCTTCAGTCTGTTGTTGTATTATTATCTTTTAGTTTTAAGCTTAGAAGTGGACCTGTATCAGTGTATTAAATAACTATATCTGTGCAATCAGGGAAACTATCTAGTAGGATCACAGATATAAAATATCTCATTGAATATCTGATCTCTCTCATACAAAGATTTGCTATGCTAAGATCAAAATATCTCTCATATTTTATCGTAGAACTAACGATAGCGAACTGTTTGGGATGAACAATATCTTTTACTCCAAAAAATAACAGCATCACGCAACTCGCAGTTGCATTAACGGTAAGCATGTACTATAAAGCAATTTTGTGGGTTAATAAATATCACCAACTTAGACTCCAAAATCTTATATCTTTAGGGATTAGCATATACGTGTCTCTAGTTGCAAAATTCAATATGCAACACTGGAAACTTTAAGTAGATTCTAAAAAACTCATGCCTCGTTATTCATTTGATCTGCAGGCCCCGGCTGTTCTTCAATTGGAGGCGGTGCCTTCACCGAGCTGGGTCCATTTTTCCCTCGTGGAGATGGACGTGGTCTTCGGATAAATAAAAAGTCATGGAACAAAGGTTTTACTTCCGTCCAACCAATGCTAATTTCTTTTTAGAATTTCTTATATTGATTTGATTCCTTTTTTTTCTCGACTTATTGACTTATCTTTCTCAACAAACATCCAGTGTCTAATCTTCTTTTTGTTGAATCCCCGGCTGGAGTTGGATGGTCGTATTCCAATTCAACTTCAGATTATAACACTGGGGATGAAGCAACAGGTATGTTGTTTAGGCAACTTATATATTTGTGTCCTTTCTTTGCTGGCTAGTTGATTGAAACTTCTTATGGCTTGTTCTCTTCTAACGGGTTTCCCTTTTCTTTTTTGATCTGGAAGCGAATGACATGCTTACTTTTCTGTTGGGATGGTATGAAAAATTTCCCGAGTTTAGATCAAGAGATTTATTTCTAACGGGAGAAAGCTATGCAGGTCAGCAAAGAATATATTAAAAAAAAACAACACATCTCGAGAGTATTATTTTACCTTTTATTTTCAAACTGTCACAGGGCACTATATCCCACAACTGGCTAATGTTCTTCTTGATTATAATCACCATTCTTCTGGTTTCAAGTTTAAGATTAAAGGAATTGCCGTAAGAAGTGCTGCTTTCCCAGTTTATTTATTTATTTATTTGCATGCTACTCTCCAAAACTAAACTCGTCTCCAATATTTCTTTTGCTCGATCGTCAGATAGGAAACCCACTTCTCAAGCTTGATAGGGATATTCCAGCAACGTACGAGTACTTTTGGTCACATGGTATGATATCAGATGAGATAGGCCTAAGAATCATGAGTGAGTGTGATTTTGAAGATTACACCTTCAGCGGTACCCACAATATGAGCAAATCTTGTAATGAAGCTATTGACGAGGCAAATACAGTGGTTGGGGACTACATAAATGAATACGATGTCATTCTAGATGTTTGCTATCCATCAATTGTGGAGCAAGAGTTGAGATTACGAAAATACGTAATATACTTCTATTAGCTCTTTTCACCTACTTTGCTTTTGTATAATTTCAAGAACCTCTAGAATAATAACCAATGTCGTCAAATCTCAGGTCACCAAGAAGAGTGTTGGAGTTGATGTTTGCATATCATATGAAAGGCGTTTCTATTTCAACCTTCCAGAAGTTCAACAGGCTCTTCATGCTAACAGGACAAAACTGCCTTATGGTTGGAGCATGTGCAGCGAGTAGGTGCCTTTGTCATTATCCTAAACAACCTCCTTCATGTTCTTTGTTCATTAGCATGAACATTATCATCTCAATTCAAATGATAAAATTAAATTTTTTTTATGTTTCTCTCTTCATTGTTCAAATATATCTTTTCCAGTGTCTTGAACTACAGCGACACCGATGGAGATATCAATATCTTGCCCCTACTCGCTAGAATAGTTAAGAATAAAATACCAATTTGGGTTTTCAGGTAAAGGTTTTTTTTTTTACTTTCAGTTGCTGAATATTTAGCGGAGCTTGTCTTCGTTTTTTGGTCTAAATATGTGTCCTCGACTCTTTTGTTACCCAAGTGGTGATCAAGATTCCGTAGTGCCACTTTTGGGTTCGCGAACGCTTGTACGGGAATTAGCTCATGAACTTAAATTTGGAGTAACAGTCCCTTATAGCGTTTGGTTTTACAAAGGACAGGTAATCCACAATATCTTATGATGTGACTAATCATTTACTTATGAATTGTCTCTTCATTGCCATATTTCTTGTTCTAAATTATCCATTTCCGTTTTTGTTTCATCATGAAATGTTGTCCTGTTAAGTTTTTTTTTTTTTTTGGGTGATGACAAGGCGGGCGGATGGGTAACAGAGTATGGGAAGCTATTGACTTTTGCAACTGTAAGAGGGGCAGCTCACATGGTTCCATACGCTCAACCAGCGAGAGCTCTTCGTCTTTTCTCCTCATTTGTTCATAGCCAACGGCTGCCAAATTCCACCTACCCTCCGATTGATTAATTAGCAGTAGAAATGAGAAGGATTTGTTTGTAACTCCTTAATAATGTTCTAATAATGCACGAATCAATTAAATTTAAAATTTAAAATTTAAAATTGTGCTTTATCTGTTTTTGTTGCTAGTTTGTATGCAAAAGTTAGCGTCTAGGATGAGACTACCTTACACTCATGATGAATATGTTAGAAAATTATGCTCAACTCAATTTAAGCGATGTTAGAAAATTTGTCTTGCATAATTTAAATTTTACTTTCAAACTAGTTTTGCATAAATTATTATTTACTCATACTTGAGTTAGCATCATTTATTTATTATATTTGTGGACTAAACTCACATACAAGCTTTTGTTTTTTTTTGTCCTTGCGTCGTTATATAGTATATTGATCTTGGCAAAAGGAGTTGGTGGTGCTTTCCTCCATCGCTTAAGAAGCTTTTTTTGAACATTGATTTCTTATTCAATCATGAAACCAATTTTATGACTGTACATTCCAAATTGATTATTCACGCGTCAAGTTGTTTTATTGGTTGTTGATAACCAATTGAATGGAATTAAATTATGTACATGATTTGGCATGGTGAATTCCGATCGAGGACCATCACATCGTGATAGATAACTTTTGGCTTTGCAACCTCTATTGTTGACCAATATTAGGTTTAGTTGGGTGATCAGTGAACTTTCATCTTGAGTTATCACTAGTTAGTGTAAATCTTGCACACGAGCCGCCTGTCCATGAGTTTATTGGATTGATTCCATTGTGTCAAAATCATTAAAAGTTCAACGCTTAACCTTCACGTTGCAAATTTCCCACCACTTTATCGTCAGATGTGTTTGGAGTTTGTGAATTAAATAGGCTAGTTGTCTCTTTTGAAAGAATCTCCGATCACACATCTTGATTCTAAATGCAGGTTTCGACCACTTTCCCTTGGCACGTTGTACACTTGTTCTCTATGCAAACATCTCGTGAGAAGATTCAAAGGGTCACCCTTAATTTTACATAGACAATAAAAAAATACACTATCTATTTTTGATACATATATATAGAGAGAGAGAGACTTCCCATTATGCATATTATAAGATGTCCTCCAAGAAGTTGTAGGTACATTCACCATCTTCTCCTACTTTGCTATCTTTAATCCCATAGTCTACTTGTTGGTGCTATCAGTTCGTGGCTTGACGACATTGACCAAAATTTATATTTTTATATTCGAGCAATATTTTGGATAGAAGTTGGAGATGATATTGGGGCAATCATGTCCCAAATTGTCCAGTGTGATCTTGGATTTTAATATTTGAGCAAATATTAAGTTAGGCATTGTCTTATGAAATGTGTGTTAAGTGTACAAAAACTCCAAAAACACTCATGGAACGACGAGCTGGTTGGCTTAGCATGGACAAGATGGCAGTATCTTGAGAAGTCCATGAAATAGAAGAATGATGATATAGATGAATATTCAAGAGACGGTATGGGACGTAGAGCACTGAGGTGGTACTAGAGAAACTTTGGAGCATTGACCTATCATGACCAAGTTGATGATTTGGAGTCCGTTTGACAACTTGATGATTTGAGGTCTGTAGAGATCAGAGAATGTTGCATGAGACAACTTGAGGGACCATGAAATGAGAAATATTGAAGCAGTAAGGGCAATAACTATTAGAGTTAGACACCGTATGTGAAGGGATGAATGATGGGCTTGTGGAGGAGTCTAAGGCTCTTGCACATCCAAAAGACCGAGTAATGTGACAGGATTGATAGGTTCTCCATAACTTGGATCACTAGAGAGGTAGAGAGGGAGGGGTGAATGACAATGCAAATAATGTGTTAATTTTCTTGTTGCAATTTTATAAAGGATACTGTATTAATCGCGGAAGCATCAAAACAAAAGCAAGCACATGTCAAAATGGATAGAATGACACGTATTAAATATATATAAAGGGAATGTCTAACTTAAACTCAAAATTCAAGATCAAACCAATTAATTTGGGGCACAATTGTACCAACAATAATCTATTAAGTCTTTCTCTGATAATCTTATCATCTTTTCTTACTTAAAAGGTTTCTCCACAAAGAATAAAAGTAGATTATGGAGTAAGAACAAGATATCTAAATCACGTTATATCATCTTGTTAACAGTGCTATAATTTGACTTGCTTTGTTTATGTTTTTGATGAAAGCAATGGCAAGAGTATAAGGTTTTATTTGTTGGTAAATTACTTATCACCTAGCTGTCCGACCCATCTCATTTGTTCCAATAAGTGGTATTAAAGCTCTATTGGTTGAAAGGATTAAATGTCGACCATGCAATCCATTTACGGGAGAAGCACCAAAATTCCAACTTAACAAGTGACTGGATGATTACCACAAATGGAAGTGGTGGTCAAGTCATTACTCGACGGTGACAAGCGAATGAAAAGTAATAGAACAGTAAACGATACACTATTGCGCGTACCTAAGAGATGCGGAGTGAAGAGGCTTATATAGCCGGGGAAGCTGACAGCTCCTACCCCACCTGCCACCGGTTGTCATATAGTGAGGACAAGGTGATGCATGCCCAGAGGTGACAGGATAAAGTAGTGCATACTGGATTAAGGAAAGAGGCACTGTCAACTTAATGGCTGGCGCCGCTCGGCCTGTCACCAGTGTATGTGGTCGTAGGGCTAGGTTGACACCAGTCCTGCACCGACCCTGTACTGCTTCGGGTAGTCTGATGTCAGGGAGTGGTTGTTCTGCTTGCTAGGGCATGCTAGGGCCAACTGAGGGCTTGTGATGAAGGTGCCGACCGGGGCACTGAGTGACGAGGCCGACCGAGGGCCTGTGATGAAGGTGCCGATCGGGGCACTGAGTGACGAGGCCGACCAGGGCCTGTGATGAAGGTGCCGATCGGGGCACTGAGTGATGAGGCCAATCGAGGGCCTGTAATGAAGGTGCCGACCGGGGCACTGAGTGACAAGGCCGACCGAGGGCCTGTAATGAAGGTGCCAACTGGGACGCTGAGTGACGAGATATCGGGTAGCACCTCCTCTAGCTCGGGCTTACCCCCGGAGCGTGGGCCGCCACGCGTTCGATTGGGGACCTTGAGCCGAGTGCAGCGCGAGGGCTGGCCTGCGAGTACTTTCACCATATTCTATGTCATGATTTCCCAAAAGTGGGCGCATTAAGACTTGCTAGAAGATGTTCTACGAATCCTCCCGGGCCCGGGCCTCTCTTGAGCCGAGAGTCACGAGCCCGGATTCCCGTGCTGCCAAGGCTTCTAGGGGTCCGGCCCCCTCAAGCCCTCTTACAGTTGGCCGGATCGACTCGCCGACCTGGGCCACCTATCTGATGGGTCTCTCTGGCCTATAAACTCATCTCCTCCTGACTAGGCTCCAGGCTGCCGGTCCAGGCTACACGTAAGCTGGCCCGGGATCATAAGCATCCCCCTTAAGTCTAGTCGAAGGAGGCACATAGTCTGACTGAGTGGACCAGCATTCTGGCATGAGCCTGGCGCACCCGAGTGATCAGGTTTTTGTTGGGTTCTCCCGGCACAAAACAATAAAAACGCAGCGGAAACAAGAACCCACGAGCGATCCATGCGAAAGAAAACTCGTACAAAGCTATCTATCTAATAGATTTATCTACTGCTTATATCTTTGAAGCGTGCCCTTCGGTTATCCCGCTCGTCCAAGATGCGCCGGATCTCTTGCACGTTCAAACGTCTGTGCCTCTATTCGTATCCACACGGGCACAATCTCTCAACTTCGGGAGAACTACCTTAGTTGTGCTAGCAACTTGAGGTAGCTCGAAAACACCAAGAACCTTACAGTAAGGTTTCGGCCAAGAGTGGAGGAGAAGAAGAAGAGAGGAAGGGAAGGGAAAAAGCTAAGGCAAGTAGAAGAAGACCTCATCCAAAGTTACAAGGCCCTCTTTTATAATCATCCCATGAATATGAAGAGGTTTGTGTCTCTTTGGCTTCCCAATAAAGAGCACATCTTTTCATGTGACTCTTTATCATTTCCCATGCAAGAAAAGAATCTTTTCATCTAATGAAGAGAGACTTTTCCATGCAACTCCGACCGGGCCTCTCGGGCTTCCGACTCGGTCTCCCGACCAAGTCTCCCGAGTGGCGAGCTCCCGACCCAGTCTGTCGAGCTCCGACTCAGTTTGCCGTGCTCCGACTCAGTCTGCCGAGCTCCGACTCAGTCTGCCGAGTGCCGACCCGGTCCATCGAGTTCCGACCCGGTCCGCCGAGCTCCGACTCGGTCCGCCGAGCTCCGACTCAGCCCGCCGAGCTCCGATTCGGCCCGCCGAGCTCCGATTCGACTCGCCGAGCTCCGGCTAGGTCTCTCTCGAGTTCCCAACTCGAGTCCCCCGAACTCGACTCCCGAGTTCCCAACTCGGGCTCAGGTCTCCAGAGTTCCCAACTCGGGCTCAGATCTGCCGATCAACTTTCCCGAAGCATTATGTCCATTGTGTGTGACCCAATAGGTTCTTGTGACGTTGGTAATGCGCCTAAACACTTTCGACACATAAACAATGAGCGGCATCTAGCAATGCATCATTGCTACCCAAGTAACAAGAAAAGTCGAGATTCGACTAAACCTCCGTGACTATGATAGTGTATGACCTTGTCCTTCTATCCTTGATATCTAGATTGACCAATGAGGCATAGACCGTGTCATCCTCAATCAATCTTGTGTTTCTTGATCCCCGAGTAGACTCACTCAAACAAATGAGCTCAATATCTCATATTGACTCATTTGAGCATGGTCATGCGTTTCAGTAGTCCTACTCGATCAAGGGGCCCACAGATATCATTCCCGTCATATGGGAGGGATAGATCCCATCTACATCACTCACATCCCTCCGCATAATTCATTACATACCCAGTGATCGCCTTTATAGTCCACCCTGTTACGGGTGGCGTTTGACGATACCAAAGTACATAACTCCTTATGTAGGGAACCGTAGTGACTTCAGGTCTAAGGACTATTCATACCAATAGTCACATGAGAAAGTCTATGACACTCATATGACAATCTATGAAACTTTCTCATGGCGGGTCATTCAGTACATATTCTCCAATGTATACCCATGTGTCAACTTGATATCACATATTCATAACTTGTGAGCTCAAGTCATCAGTTGACCTACATGATAGTTTCCATGCATTAATATTGTCCCTGAATATTAATGCTTGACCAGGAATAATTTAGTGTAGTGTTCTCTACATTATCTCACTATCGATTCAACCAATCGATATAATGTAGATAAGAACCTACTACACAAGGACATTATTATACTTAGTCATTCGACACAGAATACAAAGTAAGTATAATAACCAAACGTGCCTTTATTAATGATAGAATATGAAACAAAATACCTCTAGTCAATCATCACATAATTGGCTCTAGGGCTCCTACTAACAGTTTTGTGGTCAGCCGTCATGATCAGCCCTGAATGGACGACTCGACCACTAGGTAACCTGTCTCTTTAAAAACCTTTTCGCCTTCTCTCCGCGAAATCATTGTGTATCTTCTCTTTAATTGCCGCCTTAATGACCTGGGACTCGCATTCCCAAGCCCTTTGTTCCCATGTGACAAGGGATATGTCATCCCTCTTCGCGAATGTTCAACCCGCACGTGTGATATGCCATCTTAAGAACTATCCGAGCTTGATCAGATGGTTCCGGCACAGTCCTGTGTTTCTCCCAGCTCACCATCGGACGACTGGTGTCCTTCTTTTTACCCTATAAATAGGCTTTTCACCTTGCCGTCCTTACCATTGCGTCTTAACTTCCACACCGTTCTTCCGCCGCTTCGAGCTCTGCTAGGGTTTCGGCAGCCTTTCCCCTCCGACTTTCTTCTCCGGTGGTTCTTTTCTCTGGTTAGTTTCCTCTCTCTTTCTTATCTAATGGACTCCCCTTCTTCATCCTCCTCCCCTTCTCTGCCATGGTACTCGGTCATGGTGACTGATCTAGACGTAGAGCACGCAGGGCTTTGAACCCAAATACATTACCTACAATGGAAGTAAACATGTTAGTAACAGAACCTTCTTCAAAATGGTCTAAAGGATAAGCTACATAACATATATATTGATTTTCTTCTCCAGGAACGGGCTCAATGTGGTAGCATCGCCCTTTGTAACGATCAAGGATGGTAAGCTCATCGGTCCACACGGTTGTCCATGTCCCAGTAGAAGATTCAACAGCTACCGTGGCCCTTGCTTCCTCAGGCGGTAGGAACCTTTGGATACTTTCAACTTCTGATTTTCGTCGTTCTGAATTCCAGAATTGACTCTCACTATTTTTTTGAAAAAAAATAGTGAGAGTCAATCATAATTGCCCACGACCTGGAGCAAATCCGGTCGAACTTCTTAATCCGACGATAGGCCTTGGGTATACATCCCCTCGCAAGGAGTGGTGAATCCTTTGTAGGCTGTTCAAACATCTTCGGGCACTTCAGCTTATACCCAACCATCCTGGGTCCACACCTCCTTGGAGATGCTTGCTTAAGATGTTAAAGTATAAGTCTCCATGACCAAGATGACTTGAACACCGCAAGTCAAAGGAACATCGCACTTAAGCTGCAGTAAGAACTTCACTGACATGTCTATATGTAGACTACCATGTGAAGTTTTATAGTCAGTCACTCCAATGAACTAGTTCCCTTAACTAGCATTCATGTTTATCTCCGGATATCCCAATGTCACCAGCCAGTGAGAATCAGCTGATTAGAGAATAACTCATGCTAGTCTCAACAGAATTGATAGTGCCCTTATTTATCAATTCATCGACTAGGGACAATTTCAATACTTCACAATTGCACATGTAGAGATAATCACTAGTTGTGAATTCATCACAAATTCTCTCATGCTGTGAATTGTATTGCGGACATTCAGTAAATGAGTTTAAGATCTCAATCAAATACATGAACATGTATACTCAAATAGTGAATATTCATTTATTAAAGTAAATGATTACAATCATAAGGCGATTGCCTTAGGACACTTCTCTCATATTACTAACAAACTCCCACTTGGCCTAATGCCAATCGCTACAGTATCCAATACCACAGGCTCTAACATGACCCTCAAACTTGCTTTGAGGCAAGGCCTTAGTTAAAGGATCCGCTAAATTCCTTTCAGTGGGAATTTTCTCAATTTGTATATCATTCCTACTTATAATCTCTCTGATCAGATGATAGCGGCGAAGGACATGTTTGGATCATTGATGAGACCTTGGTTCCTTTGCTTGTACAATAGCTCCATTGTTGTCGCAATAAACCGGTATTGCTTCATCAATGGTTGGAACCACTCCAAGTTCTGAGACGAACTTCTTGATCCAGACTGCTTCCGTGGTAGAATCCGCTACGGTGTCTTGTTTGGAACTCTTCCAACTTATTGCGCCTCCATTCAAAGTAAATACGTATCCAGACTGAGATTTGGAGTCATCCTTATCTGTCTGGAAACTGGCATCTTTATACCCACGTATTACCATATCTCCTTCTCCATATATTAGGAACACATCCTTAGTTCTTCTTAAGTACTTAAGGATTGTCTTAACAGCCGCCCAATGATCCATTCCTGGATCTGACTGGTATCTGCTTGTGACGCTCAGAGCATATGATACATCGGGCCTAGTACATACATAGTATACATGATAGATCCTATCGCGGATGCATAAGGAATGTTATTCATGCAAATCCTCTCGTCTTCTGTGCGCGGACACATAGACTTTGAAAGGTTGATCCCATGCCTGATGGGAAGGTAACCTTTCTTGGATTCCGACATGCTAAACCTTTTTAGCACTCGGTCTATATATGTAGACTGCGAAAGACCAAGCAACCGTTTTGATCTATCTCTATAGATTCTGATCCCAAGGATATAGGTTGCTTCTCCCAGGTCTTTCATGGAGAAAATTTTGGACAACCAAATTTTAACTATTTGTAAGACTGATATATCGTTTTCTATAAGTAATATGTCATCAACATATAACACTAGGAATACGACTGCACTCCCACTAACCTTCTTGTACACACAAGGTTCATCAGGATTTTGTGAGAAATCAAACTCTTTGATTGTCTCATCAAAATGGATGTTCCAGCTCCTGGATGCTTGCTTCAGTCCATATATGGATCGTCGAAGCTTGCATACTTTGGTTTTATCAACCGATGTGAAACCTTCAGGTTGTATCATGTATACATCCTCAAGCAGGTTTCCATTAAGGAAAGTTGTTTTCACATCCATTTGTCATATCTCATAATCATAATGAGCTGCTATGGCTAGGAGCATCCGAATGGATTTAAGCATAGCTACTGGCGAATAGGTTTCGTCATAATCAATTCCTTGTTTCTGACGATATCCTTTTGCCACTAATCTAGCCTTAAAGGTAACAACATTACCTTCCATGTCGGTTTTCTTCTTGAAAACCCACTTGCACCCTATGGGCTTAATCCCTTCAGGTGGGTTAACCAAGTCCCATACTTGATTTTCGTACATGGAATCCATTTCCGACTTCATGGCTTCAAGCCATTTGTGCCTTTCTGAACTTTTCAGAACATCTTCATAACTGATAGGTTCGTCATCGTTTATGAGTAACACGTCGTTCGATTCACTTATGAGAAATCCGTATCTCTCTGGAATATTGCGTGTCCTATCAGACCTACGAAGAGGTGGTGTTGTTTTAGGTTCAACTGATAGCTCATCATTATGAGTTATTGGTTGTGGGTCTAGACTAGGTGTCTCTGTAATGTCTATTGGAGTTTCTTGAACTTCATCAAGTTCAATGCCACTCCCACTGTTTTCTTGTAAAAGAAATTCTTTTTTCAGAAATACAGCATGCCTTGAAACAAACACCTTTTGTTCCAAGGGATGATAGAATTGGTAACCTTTCGTTTCCTTAGGGTATCCAATAAATAGACATTTATCAGACTTAGCATCCAATTTGTCTGATACAGTCCGCTTCACATAAGCAGGACAACCCTATATCTTAAGGTGAGTTAAGTGAGGTTTCTTACTATTCCATGTCTTATATGGAGTAGTAGAGACTACCTTGGTCGGGACTCTGTTTAGCAAGTAAACAGCTGTCTTAAGTGCATAGCCCCAAAAGGATTTTGGAAGAGTTGCATGATTCATCATAGACCTTACCATGTCCATCAAAGTTCGGTTACGCCTCTCAGATACACCATTATGCTGTGGTGTATCTGGCGGAGTCCATTGAGACAATATCCCATTGTCCCTATGATAATCTTGAAACTCTTGACTTAAGTATTCACCACCCCGATCGGATCGAAGTATCTTAATACTTTTGTCAAGCTGTTTCTCTACTTCATTTCTGAACTCTTTGAATTTCTCAAAAGCTTCAGATTTGTGTTTCATCAAGAACACATACCCGAATCGTGAGTGATCATCGATAAAGGTAATGAAGTAGCTATAGCCTCCTTGTGCAAGAGTTGACATTGGTCCACATACATCAGTATGTATTAGACCAAGCAATTCTCCCACTGGATTACCTTTTCCGAAAAAGGGTAATTTGGCCATCTTGCCTTTTAAGCATGATTCGCATGTATCAAATGAACCGGGTTCAAATGATTCCAGAATTCCACATCGGTGTAATTTGGTCATGCGTTTCTTACTTACATGGACAAGACGACAATGCCACGTATAGGAGTCTATTCGATTATCTATTCGAGCACGTTTGTTGCTTACTTCGATATTGACAACGTCATCGGATAAATCTAACATGTAGATACCATTGCACAAGTTTCGGTCCCATAAAGAACACCATTTAAAGTTATGTAACAATAATTGTTACTAAAAGTTAAATGATAACCATTTTCATTCAAGCATGAAATAGATACAATGTTCTTTATTAACGAAGGAACAAAATAACAATTATCCAATTCTAAGACACGTCCAGTCGGGAGCTTTAGCAAATATGTTCCAATGGCAACAGCAGCAATCTTTGCTCCATTTCCAACTCGCAAATTTGCTTCTCCCTTGACGAGTCTTCTTCTATTCCTTAGCCCTTGTATGTCATTACATATATGTGAGCTACACCCAGTATCAAGTACCCAGGTGTTTGAGGAAATAGAGTGACATTCAATAACGAAGATACCTGAAGAGGATGGGGCATCGGATGCCTTCTTCTTCAAGGACTCAAGATAAACCTTGCAGTTTCTTCGCCAGTGACCCTCCTTGCCACAGTGATGGCAAGTGCCTTTTGGTGTCTTTTCAATCTTTTTGGTCTTTTTCTTCTTTCCCTTATTCTGTTCTTTGGCCATCCTCTTGGAACCTTTCTTCGAGGTACCAACTAACAGTACCGTCTTCTGATCCTGCTTCACAGAAGGCTCTACAGTCTTCAGCAGGTTGAGCAACTCAGGAAACTGGTCTGGAGTTGCATCTTCAGGAGGACGGTTAGGAAGTTGATCTTCAAGGACATAAGCAAGCTTCTCTGCCTTGAGGACTATCCTCAGGTTTCGAAGCCAGTCCATGAAGTTTGGCCCAGTCAGTTTATTGGTGTCCAAAATGGAACGCAAATTCAAAGAAGACATGATCGAGTGATTATCCTAGAAATACAAATTGAGCTTATGTGAGAAGATTGATAAAGAATGCATCAACATACATTAATTAAATCCTATTTATTTTTCGAATTGAATAACCCTTTCTATCAATTCGGGAGATCATAGGAACATCTCCAAATAGGTTGATATCCAACCATAGATAAGAATAACCATGGCTGTGGCCATCAAGTTATTCTTAGCTATGAAGGTAGGTAATTATACCGATTACATATCACATGTATGTAACTATCACTTTATGCTATCAACTAATTGAATGTTTGCATAAATCATTGGGTTGTTAACTCATTAACAAGTATGCAACATTATACATAGTACCCAACTGCACCTCTCTTTACATCGACCTTGGCTGTGGCACAACAAATCGATGCTCCAAGCTTAAGGCTGACCCATTAATCAAGAAATAGTTTTAATATGGTTGGAGCTCATTCAACCATTTAGTCAGGCTTGGATGTGTCCAACAACCAAAACTAAGGATTGACCTCTGACTCCAACTATATTATTCATAAACTAATTCCATGGTTTGAACATCTTGATGTTCAAGCCGGGCATGGATGTGTCCATCAACCCAAACGAGAAACAAA
>JAGFNQ010004696.1:476813-509401 GCA_024364735.1 Boesenbergia rotunda
TAAACATGAGTAGCTAAATGCTGTAAAATAACTATTTGACCTGTTACGACCGTGGAGGCGCTGGCAGCTTCTTCCTTCGTGAGGGCAAAGACTCTGGCATTGGTTGAAACTGGTGCTGCTTCCAACCCTCCCTGACTGATCTGAGGTCCCTCCAGTATAGTAGGCATGTAATGTAACTGAGGCTTGCCTCCATACTGTACGGACTGCTGGGGAAGTACCTTAAACTTGTTTGGGCAGTCTTTGGATCTGTGTCCCTCTTGTCCACATGAATAGCATCCAGTTACACCCAAAAGGCATGCTCCTGGATGGTTCCTCCCACACTTAGGACAAGGTGGATACCTAGCTTGCTTATTCTCTGGTTTTCCTTTTTGGCTGCCAGGCCACTGCTTCCTTTTGTGGTTCTTGTTCTTCCAGTTCTGGCTATTTGGCTGAGGCTTCTGGCCTCCTATTGTCTTGTTCTCAATCAGGACTGGCTTCTGCTGTGCTCGCTGTGTCTTGATGCTATTCAGGTAGTGCTCTGAGATTAGAGCACTACTGACCAACTCCTCGCTGGTCTGGGGTCGGTGCGTCCCGCTGTTCACGTTGAGTGCTATCTCAGGGTTCAGCATGCGGAGCATCAGCCTGACTCGCTCCTTCTCTGTGCTGACTAGCTCTGGGCAGAGGCGAGCTAGTCTGTTGAATTTCGCGACTGCTTCTCCCACTGGTAGGCTACCCTGTCTGAACTCCATGAAGTCCTCGTAGTGCTTGTTGGTAACCCGCATGTGGAAGAACTCCTCATAGAACTCTTGCTCGAAATCTGCCCAGCTCATCTGGTTGACTATCCTCTTACTCTTGACTCGCTCCCACCACATACGAGCATCTCCAGTTAGGCAGAAGGAGGCACATTTGACCTTCTCGACTTCTGGCCAGTCAAGAAGCTCCATCGTGCTCTCTAAAGTCTTGAACCAAGCCTGGGCATCCCAGGGCTCAGTCGTGCCTGAGAAGCTTTCGGGTTTCAGCCTCTGCCACTGGACGAGGTATGCTTCTTGTCTTCGGTTCACGGCAGGGGTCTCCTGTGTGACTGGTGGAACTTCAGCCACCACTGGAATTCCCACTCCTGCTGTGGGTGGTGTAGGGGGCACTGGGTGCTGATTCGCCATCAGTGTGACGATGGTCTTCTATTGTTCTGTAATCTGAGCTTGCATTTGAGCAATGACTGCCATCAAGTTTGGCTGTTCTGTGCCAGGTTCACTGTTATCTTGAACTAGAGTTCTGTTATTAGCATTAGGAGCTCGGCCTCTTCTTGCCATCTAATAACGCATAAAGGAACAAGAAATCACTACTACATCTCTAGGTATAAACTTGTCTTCTTACTTAGAAATCTGATATCCATTCTAGGGATTAAACATGCTTCCTTGTTTTATGCACATGTGAGTAGTACTTAAGCATTTCTCTGTACTGCAATTAAATAAAGGAGCAAATAAAAAAAAACAGAAACTTAAAGCTTTCTTACTTGAAGTCGGCAAGGTTGATGCTGATGTGTGTGTGATGCTGGAGAATGGGAACCTGGCTCTGATACCACTTGTAGCGACCCGCCTTCTCCTGCCTTAGACGGATCGTTACTTCTGTCTACTTCTCGACTCTAATGCACGACTAAAGAAAAAAAATGCGGAAATTTTTTTTCTTTTAAATTTATCTAAGAATGATATTCTAACTTAAGTAGTCTTGCATGATACCATGTCACACTTTCTTTCTCAAAAACTCCTAAGATGAAACTTATTGAAACTTGCCTCGCCCAACTCAACTTTCGGGTATCAGTCGACTGATACTGTATCAGTCGACTGATAAGCCTGAAAACAGAATTTTCAGATTTCGGCACTTGCTTCAAAACTCCACCAAACCTATACTTTCGAGCCAAATAGAATCATGACACCATTTCTATACTCTAGGCCAGTTTTTCAATCAATTTAGCCAATCAAAATGAATCCATAAACTTGTAATTAGGACTTTTGCGGAAGAAAATAAGCTATTCAAGTTTATATGAACTTTAACAATAGAGTTTGTACCAATCTTGACTCCTACGCATTCATAACACCAAATACATGTTCTATAACCTTGCCAAAGCATTATGAAATGTGAATGCAACTCTTCTAAACATATTTAAGCAATAAAACTTGATTCAAAGAGAAATTAATACTATCTTGGCACATGCATCTATATTTCTAACAAAGTATCAATATTTCCAACTACTCACACTTCTACTCATCCAATGCCATCATAAGAATATATATGCTAAATGAAATGACATGGAATCTTCACCCTAAGAAATTGAGCATGTAAAACTATTCAAAGCTTAAATGTTCGCTAAACTCCATAAAGCAAGAACTTGAAATTTGAATAAACTATAACATTGTAATTCAAATAACTAAATTGTCTCGTCTCAAAGATCTCTACAAAATCAGCCACCACACACACTTTACTCAGCACCGCCTCGTCGCCTTCCTTCAGAATTGCTTGCCTTTACCTTTATCTGCAGTAAGAGGAAATGCAACTAGTAAACAAAAAGCTTAGTAAGTACTATCTAGCTCACAAAATCTCAAAATGTGCAAACATGCTTCCTGAACAATATGAAAATCATATGAGATACTTATATGCTTGAAAGAAAACTAAGAACATGTATAACTCACAACATGCATACTCAAGCATTAATAAATCTCAACTTGCATTTCTTGGCTCAACTTGAAACTTTAGCTATTCTTTAACTTTTTAAAAACTCTTTAAACTTTAGAACTTTGCTAAAGCATATACTTGAAAATAATAATCACTTGGATCCACTGAAGACGTAAGTACCATCTCATATGCGCGTTCCCTAAAAGGTTGGGGTAGCGAGCCACCAATCCTAATAGAGCAGACCTTGGTCTACCAGGGCCAAGACCTTGGAATTGGACACCTGGATTTCTTTAACGACGCCCTTGGACGCCGGGTACTGGCCTTAGAAAATAAAATAGCTTTTCTTTCTTTTCTTTCTTATCTGTAAATGCCTTGGCATTTTCTCGAGCACCTTGCGTGCTAAAATCCCTAAGTCTTGACTTTTGGGGATTTCTTAAGGCCTTGGCCTTTTCTTTTCTTATCTTTATCTTCTCTTTTCTTTTCTCATAGTTTTTCTTGGACCCTAAACTCACATAGGGTACTTAATCAAACATATATAAGCATATAATGAACTAAGATCACATGCAAAAACTCAAACAAAAAGGAAATATCTCTTTTAAAAACTTTTAAGAGAAATTCTTGCGGAAAAACCACCTCTTACTGCAGGTGAGCAGTACTTACTTTGATATCTTGGACTTACAACCAAGATTGACGTCTAGGACTCGGGAGAAACTTGAGATCTCGGAGAATTCTTCGCGCCTACGCGTTCTCCTCGTCGAGACGAATACAACGCTCCGCTTTCTTTGATCCCTCCTTGGCCGGCGCCCCTTGGAAGAGAGGAGAAGGGCTTGGGCGTGCGTGCGTGAGAGGGAGAGGCTGCTTCGCGCGGCTAGGGTGAGGAAGAAAAACCCAAAATTCTAATTTCCTCTCTTAACTTATCTATTTATACTTATGGGGGCGGATTGACCTAACCACACCTTAAATATATATCTCTCCACCCTTTGCTGTGCTTGATACCCTAGCCTGGCTGGTCGCGCGCTTGCCTGGTCTCCTGCTGGTCGCGGGTTCGAACCCCCGGCTGCCCTTAAACGGTTTTTCTTTTTTTTTTCTTTTTTTTATATACTAAACAAACTCGGAAAATTCCATAAAAATATTCTAAAAATCCCTAAAAATATCTAGAATATTTCTAAACCATTTTTAAATAATTCTATGGACTTTAAGAACTAGAAATGGGAATTTTGGGGCGTTACAACGGTTCTGGACTACCGATGAAGCTGTCCACGGTTCGGGACTACCGATGAAGCTGTCCTTACGGTTCGGGACTACCGATGAAGCTATCCTTACCCTAGTAGGTCGAGATTAGCTACCTCGTATTTACTTAGGGATGCGCGCATATGATGTATGAATGTGGTACAAGCCAGGGACCAATGAATGTTATGATTATGTTAAAGTATTTAAAAGCATGTTTTAAAGATTAAGCATCCTTATATATATATGCACAATTGCCACATGCATCCATCCATGTTATGCATTATATCTATGATAAGAATAGTATGCAAAGTAAGTTTATGCAAGGTATGTTTATGCAAATGATTTTATTTATGTTCATGCTAATTTATGATGCCATGATTTAATTATGTTTATGCTAAGTTAGGATGCCATGATTTTATTTATATTCATGCTAGTTTAGGATGCCATGATTTTTATTTATGTTCATGCTAGTTTAGGATGTCATGATTTAATTACGTTTATGCTAAGTTAGGATGCCATGATTTTATTTATGTTCATGCTAGTTTAGGATGCCATGATTTAATTATGTTTATGCTAAGTTAGGATGCCATGATTTTTATTTATGCCCATGCTAATTTTTGAAGTCATGATTTAATTAGGTTTGTGCTAAGTTAGGACGCCATGATTTTATTTAGGTTCATGCTAAGAATGTTTATGAGGTTATGTTTATTATGTTTATGTCTATGCCAAGTATTATGTCATGCTATGAATGTTTACGATGTTTATGTCTATGCCAAGTATTATGCCATGCCATGAATGTTTTTATGTTTATGTTTATGCCATGCTACGAATGTGATTAAGTTATGTTCATGCCATGTCGAATGTATGCTAAGTGAGCATAAGGCTTATGTTCTAAGTAAAGCACTAAGTATGTTAATGTTTCATGTGCTCATGATTAAGTGATGAATGGTTTTAGTGAGTAGGAAAGAGTCTTACTAAGCCTGTGTGCTTATAGTCTTATTTCCTTATACCGCAGATCACGCAAGGGGACAGTAAGGAAGCAGCAGGAGGGCATCAAAGCATGTGTGTGATAGTGACTTGGCCAAGAAACAATATGTTTGCTCGTTTTATGATAGAACTTTACCCTTACTATTATGTGCTTGAACGTGACTCTATGACATGATGCTAAGTATGACATGATGCTAAGTATGACATGATATGATGCTAAGTATAAAGTTAATATGCCAAGTTCCCATGTTATGATGTTAGAAATGGTAGTAAGTGCATGTAGGTGTAAGTTAAAGGTTTCCGCTACATTATGATGTCTACATGCCCTAAGTATGTTAACGTAACGCCGCTTTATGAAAAAGAAAAATAAAGCGGGCGTTACAATTTATAGGGCTAAGGCAAGGACCATGAGGAGGAGTTGGTTCTTGGCCAGCTAATGGATCCAAACCTGATCCATTAATGGAGATCCATTCCACTAAAGGATCCCATTGAACTTCCTCACCAACCCCCATATTTTCATATGAGCTCCACCTATTATGAGTTATTCATCTCCCCGTGTTTAAAATATCGAATGTCCAATAATTAATTTAATTTACTGATGATTAAATTAATTATCCTCTTAATCTTTGATTAGTACCACTCAACCTTTTCATCATGTCAGACCATAGTCTATTTGTAAGATTTAACATGACGATCCTTTTGAGCTCACCAAGGGGGCATCATCATCCCGACTCACCAGTGTTGGTACAAGTTGCATCAGTGATATCCTCCTTTAAGTGTTTTAATGTTTGACAATACACTTAAGTCAGTGATACATAGAACAAGGGAGGGTGAGCAAAGGAGGAGTATCAACGTGAGAGAAAGTCCTAGTAAACCTAGGCACTAAGACCTGGTGAGTGAAGCTGGGCTCTAAGTCCTGGCAAAGGGATGGGCACCGAAGACCTGACTGGAAGTTGGGCACTAAGTCCTAGTCGAGGAATGGGCAAGAAGACTTGGCCGAGGTTGGGCACCAAAGACCTGGTTCGAGAAATTGGGCACGAAGACCTGGCAGAGGGTTGGGCACCGAAGTCCTGGACTTAGGGTTTGGGCACAAAGTCTAGGTCCGAGGGACTGAGCAACTTAGCTGAGCGATGACTAAGGATAGACGTAGAGACGGATCAGGGTTCGGACGTCTCGAGATCCGAGAGTATCGGAAGCTAAGCAAAAGTCCACCCGAAGGACTGGGTAGCAACCGTCTCCTGAAAGGAGTAGGTGAAAGGCGCGTTCTCGGGGGTGAGAACTTGCGTCGGTTCGACCTAGGGTTTCATGGAAATTCGAAGTCAGAACCAAGTTCTTAAGGCTAATATTGTGTGTATATTTGCTTCGAATTCGTGTATCTTGCAGGTGCCAAGAATGGAAGACAAAGTAGGGAAATCACACAGAAAGCGGCTGGAAGCCTTGAAGCCAGGCGCCCCGGCCCCCATTGATGGGGGCGCCCAACAGCATCCAGGTGCCCCCATCAATAGGGGTGCCTAGCTCAAAGAACAAAATAGCAGTTTCGTGAAGAAGGCAGAATAGGCTTCCATTCAAGCGCCCGGGATGATACAGGCGCCCAAGTTGAAAGCTGTATTTGCTGTTTCGAGTTAAAAGCAGAGAAAAGCTTTCATTCAGGCACCCGGGAGGTCCAGGGCGTCCTGGTCAAAGGTTTTATCAGCTACGGCGAGTTCAGCGCTGAGATAAAGTTTGACCAAGTCCATAGGGGCGCCCCCATCATCACAGGCGCCCGTATGAAGCCTATAAAAGCGGCCTCGACCCCTCAGCTTCAAAGACAACTTTACGGAACGATTCTGAGCTCTTTGACTGACGACAAAGCGCTAAAGACGAGGTTCTGTGACCGGGAGGCTCCAGGAGGAAGTACGCGACACTTCGGAGGTCCAGATCGGCCGAGGCTTTGACCTTAATCATTTTGGTTTGCTTTGATTATTCTGCATTTAATTTTCTATATTTGTGATTGTAATTATTGCATTGTAACACGGGTTTCTCCGTCTCCAGAAAGTCTGGAAAGGAGACCAATAGTGGACGGGTGTTCCCGTGCATAGGCCTTGGATGTACTGACCCTAGGGGGTCGGGACCAAGTAAAAATCCCGCGTGCAACCTGTGTTTTGTTTTTCTTCGTTCTATTTATTTTTCCGCTGCACTAACGCTCTGAGTCTAGAATGAAGATTCGAAAAGTTTATGATTTACCACAAAGTTTCTAAGTCGATATTCACCCCCCCCCCTTTATCGACGGCACCGATCCTACAACCAGGACATGGATTCCGTCAATAATCAACGGTACACCATATAATTAATATTATTTGCCAATTTACCGGGCCTATTGGTTTAACAGAATAAACCTCACCCTCTGGTAAGTCAAAGAAATAATATATAATTATACGTGCCCGTTATTATTTCGGGATTAAGAGATCGTACTCCATAATATAATTCGAGGTCTAATCCAATTTACGAAGTCAGTACAAAATTGGATGACCTCTCTTTTGGTCCTACTCAATGCACACAAAGTGCATTAGTGCAATTCTATGGTTAAAACAAACCACACGTAATTGCACTACAACCATCCTGATGGTTTGTCTAACTCTATCTCGGTTGTGAGCCTCTTTCTTATACTTCTGCAAGAAACTTGATAACATGATCTTCTGTGCAACACCATGCACCATGTTATCTACAATGTCAAGTATGAGACATGTTGTGCATATACTAATATAAATATGCACTGTATGATTTTGCGATTCTCTTTAAAATGTAAATGTATTCTAACCAAAAGCAAGGCTTTTAGTATACATCCTAACAATCTCCCACTTATACTCAAAGACTTTGCTGTTTTCAAAATGTCATACATTTGACCTCTAGATCCTTCACATGCCTAAAAGCTCTCGCTACAGAGGCCTTAGTGAAATGATCCACCTAGGTCATCCTCTGATCCAATCTAGGCAACGACAGCTATTTCTCTTCTGGGTGGTACTTGCGCTCTATGTGTTTACTCGCCTTATGGACTTGTGATTCCTTCGAGTTTGCAACTGCACCCTTTTAATCACATCTAATGTGATAGTTCTGAGCAAACCAGAAATCACATCGAAGTCCATCTTGAGGTTTTCTGAACCATGTAGCTATATATTGGCTGCCACGCAGGCTGTCAAAATATCCAGCCTCCATAGTAGAGTCCATCATGCAGCCACTGTGTGACACTCTGCTATAGAATGGTTCTACCTCCTAAAAGTAAACACACAACCCGAGGAATACTTATATTTGCCCCTATCTAGATTGGAATTCTGTATCCATATAACCCACAGGAAGTTGTTCTGCCCGGTAAACCAGCATATAGTCCTTAGTCCTTCTCAGGCACTAATACATGCTTTTACCACAGTCCAATTTTCTTAACCTGGGTTACTCCGATATCTATTACCTATGCCCACGGCACAACAGATATCTGAGCTCATTTCTAGCATACATGAGACTTCCTTTAGCCGATGCTAGAGGAACCACCATTACCTACTCTATCACCTTTGATAATCTAAACATATCTCTTTAGATAGAGTAGCTCCAAAGCTGAAAAGTACAAAACTTTTCTTTGGAGGTATACATGCTAGAACGAGCTAGGACAATGTTTTATATGAAACTTGGGATAAGCACATCATCCTTGTATGGAGATCCCTTAGATCTTTGATCCCTAAGAATGTGTCTTACTTCTCCTAAGTCCTTCATAATTGTGTGGATAACCATACTCATGCGTCTGACAATATTCCATCATTGTTGCTAACCAACAAAATATTATCTACGTATAGTACAAGAATACCACTTCGTTTCTGTCACATTTTATATACACAATATCATTCGTCCTTTGAACAAATCTATATAACTGGATTTATCTCTTCAAAGCGGATGATCCTTGTCATAGGTCTAGGGATCCGATTCATGTTCACTTAGGACCCAGTCCATAGACTCTCCAAGAACATGAAACTTTCAGGTTGAGTAACAACCCTCCCACTGCGATAAGGTACCCTTTGTATATCTTCAGTGACACAAGGTGCAGTGCCTTGTGATATTCCTCTTGTACTGTTGGTACTAAGATCGGAATATATCTCAGAATAGTTCTATTCATGGACTTTTGGTTTATTAAATAGTCCTTTTCCAAGAATCAGACATTCGTCTCAATGAATATCCTCTGATACTTAGAACTATTAAACCACCTTATTGTTCCCTTAGGATAGCCTATGAACATATGCACTAGATTCCAACTTGTCAATGTCTCTCTTCAGCACATGTGCTGATCTACTCATAATCTGAGCATGCCTTAGACTAAGCCTTTGCTTAGTCCACATTTCTATGATTTTAAGAGACTACTGACCTATCTAGAATCAAGCATATAAACCGTCGTATCCAGGAATATCCCTTTGAACAAATCTGGCTAATCTCAGAGTGACTTATCATCTTCTTAACTATTAGCTTAAGAGACCTTCTTCCTTCCATGTGTTGCACCATTCTGTTGGGGCATACCAGGTGGAGTGAATTGGGATCGAATCCCAAATCTCTGATAAGTCATACAACTATCCCTAGAGGTACTTGCCATTATGATCTAATCATAATGTCACCATACTTTTACTCTGATGTTTCTTCTGCATCAGACTTGAACTCTTTGATCTCATCAAAGAATTCAGTCTTGCAGTACATCAAGTAAATGTACTTTGTCCTTTGAATAATTATTTATAAAATAAATAAAGTATTCAAGGGTACATCTATTCTGGATAGACTAAGGACCTATACTTATCAGGATGAACCAATTCCTGCATATCTCTAGCTCTATGCCCCTAGGCTTGGAACAAGCCTATTTGGTTTTGTTACCTTCCTAGTAGGAGTCAAAGATCTTAAGGAAGATGAGTCTTCCATCACCAATGAACCCAAGGGCTTATTGGTTAACAACCTTTGAATCCCTCTAGAGGTTAACAAGACCAAGCTTTAGAGCCAAAATATATGTTTGGTTCTACTTGGAAGGAACTTTTCTCTTACTTTTAGTTAAGATGATAAGCTATTAAACATCTAATTGCATCATAGGAGCTTTTGGTTTTATGTACTAATTGTCTATCTATGTACTTTAATAGATAATCCTTCTATTCCACTTTTAATCAAATAAAAGCAATAGAATATCTTATTCCAAAAACTGAACAAAAGTTCTTTCCAAAAATTAAGTACATAAAAGCAATTTCTATAAAGCCAAAACTATATCAACCTATGCTAAAGACATAAATGAATAGATAAACTCCCACTGTAAAAGTCATCTCAATAGCCCATCCATGTAGTCAGTAATATCCTCCTCAGCTAGCCGTCGGGTTTCCTGGAACCCCTGCACAAAAATACAGACATGATTAGTGGCATCTATATCTACACACTAGGTACCGGTAGATATTACTGTTAAACATGTTACAACAATAAAAGAAGAAAATATACCTGTGGTACTACTCTGACGACGAGGATAATCCGTCTTCCAATGTTCTGACTGCTTGCACACAAAGCACTTGCCTTTCGGCTTCTTCATGCATCCCTGAGGTCCCTGTAATCTTGCTACTTTCTTTGCCCCAGAACATTTCTTCTTTTTATGTCCTTTCGGTTTAGAAGTAGAAACGTCTTGAGCAACGAAAGTCTGTGAACTCTGAAGAGAAAACACCTCTGCCGCCTTGAGTTTTATCAGGAGTTCTGCCCATGAATATGAACACTTGTCCATATTGTAGCTTAGGCTAAACTTCTCAAAACTCACTGGTAGAGAATGGGGGATGAGATTGACCTGGGTTTCACCATCGATCTGTGCTCCAAGGATTTCCATCTCCTTCAGCCAAGCCATCATTTTGAGAGCATGTTCCCTTACGAGCATACCCTCAACCAAGATGGAATCTTGTAGTCAAGTTCTTCATTACCTTCTGCCTAGCGGCTCGATTACTTTGACCGAAGAGTTCATCGAGTTTGGATGGTTTATCACTGGTAATGGAAGAAGCTTGATTTTGATGGCATTCAGTCGTCTTGTTTACTTCTAACCATTTCCTAAAATATTCAAACTCCTCTTTAATATAAATCTCACTAGGCTTTTCAGTACAGAACTCGGCAAGATCACACTTGGGTTCCTTGACAGTAGAGACAAAGTCCATGTTTAATTCCCAATCCTTATCATTATTAGGGACATTTATTTGGTTTTCTCTTTGAATTAGGTCAAGTGGGTCTAGATCCATTTTAAAGCACCTGTGAATTACCACAATCACACACTTTAGTTTTTGAAAATAAATTAACTCCTCAAAACAATAAATTTTCAAAAACAACCAACACCTCAAAACACCAAGAATTTTGTATGCCACGATGGTGTGGACGTATACAAATTCTACATTTGTGAGAGGAGGTTTTACCCATTAATTTTACTATCTTGTCACCCTAACTTTCTGACAAATAAAAGTAATAGTTGGTCCTCTTCGGCCCTACAAATAATAGAAGTGACTCCGATGAGGAGGATACTATTATTTGTATCTAAGTGTTTACCATTACACGACACTAAAAAAAATTATTTCCGATTATGTGTCTTCCGATGGAGAAGTATACACGCTCTTCAATAATTTCCTATAGTCTTTTCTGACCTAGTGATCTGCAGAACAAGCTCATCCGATGGGGAGGAAGGCACTCAGAGCCAATGCGTAGACTTGTTCGCATCACTTATCAGATTGTAATGGAGGTCGTAGGACCCTTAGGGTCCCTCTCCCACTTAGTTATTTACGTTGAGGTTTTCACATGCACACACATAACAAGCACATAAACCAATATAATAGTACAATGAAAAAATCCTAGATTTTTCCAATTATTATGGCATTGGTCTCCAATGCACCTCCAGTCATGTCATCACCTCGTCCACTCCATCCTTTCCATGCGCAAGCCATCATGAAGGAATCCCCGAGCCGAGATGACTAGCTTACTTATTTACATCCATTGATCCTATACTCCACAAAGGAGTGTACATGTAGTCTAGATCAAAATTAAATAAAAGCTTAGCTAAATAAATGTCATATTTAATTACAAAAATTAAATAACTTATCTAGCATCGTCAACCCCGAGGATTCAATTAATATACATCACACACGATCAATCACATACATCACATATTAATGTCATAATAGTTGGAATCTAGTGCCTGCAACAAAGAGTTAGCCAATGCACATCCAAAAATTATCCAGCAAAAATAAAGTACATGATAATGTGTAGAAAAATAACCGAATCCTAAACACACAAAACCGGAAACACAACTCTGATACCAATTGATGGGAGGTATGGCTTGGCGGTTTCCAAGACAACCACGGGATCATACCTGAGAGACCTCTCTATGTCTACGGATTAAAAATTTAATCCGAATAGAGACCCGTCTCCCTAACGACCGTCTCGTTGTTGTGTTAATTAATCCAAGTCACAACTTGGCCAAAACCAAGGTTAAGGCCTTGTGACTTTCCGGATTAATTAACCGCGAAAAAGACGACGAATGGATTGCTGGTTTTTGTGTTTATCTTTCGGGGTCCATGAATTAAATTAATTATCAAATTAATTAAAAAAGATTAATCTACAATAATAATTAACCACATGCAATTAAATCAAACATGAAATAATAACATGAAAACAAAGACGGAGCTCGGGAGAGATATACCTCGTTGTTTACCTCGCAGTTTTCTACCTTATGACCCTCCCCTCCTGGACATCATGTGGGCGACGATCTACCAAGACGCGGAGTCACCGAAGGCCTTGAATTAACCACCTTTCTTTAAGCTACTTCCAATCACCAACACAAACCCTAGAATTTTAGGGGTTCCTTGCGTCGGTTGCCTTTCTTCCTCTCCACCTCAACCCGTCGGCCACCTTGAGCTTCAAGGTCCGGCCAGCTGCTAGGTATCTCCAAGAGGAAGGCTTAGAAGATGAAGAATAGAAGGAAGAAGAGAAACAATCCCTTCTTCTTCCACAAAACGTACCTAAAACCTAACCCCTACTTCTTCACCTTCGTCGGCGCCAAACAAGGTAAGTTCCTTGTATTTTTCGGCCACTAGCTGCTTCTCCTTTCTGCTCCTTGCTCGTGCACACAGAGAAGATGTTGTAATGAAGATATGAGAAGAGACTAAAGAGAAGGAAAGGAGAAAAACTCAAATTCTCCTCCTCTCCACAACCGCCGCCACCGCTCAGCCAAAACCCGCCGCCGGCAGCCTCTTCTAGCCTTCTTCTTCTCCTCACCGAGCCCTCCTAGGTTTGGTTGAAGCCTCACACCAAGAGGAAGACTTGTTGGAGCTGTGAATGGAGGAGGATCACCTCCTTCTCCCTCTATCATCGGCGCAAGGCTTAACCTTAGGAGACAGAGTAGGGTTTTGGGCTTGTATTGTTGGATGATCAATTAGCCTTGTATCATGACTCCTATGCGGTATTTATAAGGCTAAGGCAGGGACCATGAGGAGGAGTTGGTTATTGGTCTGCTAATGGATCCAAACCTGATCCATTAATGGAGATCCATTCCACTAAAGGATCCCATTGAACTTCCTCACCAACCCCCATATTTTCATATGGGCTCAACCTATTATGAGTCGTCCATCTCCCCGTGTTTAAGATATCGAATGCCCAATAATTAATTTAATTTACTAATAATTAAATTAATTATCCTCTTAATCTTTGATTAGTACCACTCAACCTTTTCATCATGTCGGACCATAGTCCACTTGCAAGATTTAACATGACGATCCTTTTGAGCTCACCAAGGGATCATCATCATCCCAACTCACCAGGGCACGGATTCCATCAATAATCAATGGCACACCGTATAATTAATATTATTTCCCAATTTACCGGGCCTATTGGTTTAACAGAATAAACCTCGCCCTCTGGTAAGTCAATGAAATAATATATAATTATACGTGCCCGTTATTATTTCGAGATTAAGAGATCGTACTCCATAATATAATTCGAGGTCTAATCTAATTTACGAAGTCAGTACAAAATTGGATGACCTCTCTGTTGGTCCTACTCAATGCACACAAAGTGCACTAGTGCAATTCTATGGTTAAGACAAACCACACCTAATTGCACTACAACCATCCCGATGGTTTGTCCAACTCTATCTCGGTTGTGAGCCTCTTTCTTATACTTCTGCAAGGAACTTGATAACATGATCTTCTGTGTAACACCATGCACCATGTTATCTACAATGTCAAGTATGAGACATGTTGTACATATACTAATATAAATATGCACCGTGTGATTTTGTGATTCTCTTTAAAATGTAAATGTATTCTAATCAAAAGTAAGACTTTTAGTATACATCCTAACAAAGTCGTGCTACCGTAATTCTAACAGAGGAACTTATATTGATCTTCTTCTGACTCATAGTCCTCAATGAAGTCTTCAAAAAGATAAGCATATGGATCCATAGTTAGGTATAAAAAAAATTCTAGTCTCTCCTGAAATAGCAATAACAAGAATCACAAAGCACAAGGAGTATTAATAACTAAACACATGGATATCTATAAAATAACTAAGGCGCCCAATAAATTTTGAGCTAGAAAGTACAGAATTAAAATTAGGAAAGAAATATAGAAACAAAAGTAGGAAAATAGAAAATCAAACTATACACAAAATGAAAATGCAAAATTTAAAATAAGAAAAGAAATACATAAATGAAAGGAAGAGAAATAGAAAAATAAAATATAGACAAAAATATAGAAAATGTGTCTAGACTAGCTAATTTACTTATCGACTAATGTTAATGCAAATAGTCCCTAGCAACGATGCCAAAAATTTAATGTCATACCGGTAAGTGTAGGAGAAACATCGTCAAGTAGTATAAAAGATTATCGTATCCACATGGATGGTTGATTAAGCACTAGTTGATTATGCAAAGGTAAGCTATCTAGACGATTGTAGGATTGGTTTTGGAAGCTTGCTAAAAAGAGGAGAGAAAGAGAGAAGGGAGAGAGGAGAGAGAGGGAGCAAGAGAAAGGGAGGAGAGAGTTGATCTTAGGGGAGGGTTGAATAATGAAATCTCGGATTTTGATTTAGTTACAATGCTAGTTGATGCCCTATGGTTTGTTTATATCCTAATCTCGATTTTTATGCGCTCGTAGAGATCCTAATTATGTACCAGTGTTAACCCTACAGAAGTGTACCCGAGTGCTTCCCCCTTGGGCATCTAATATCATTAAGTAGATTAGGTAATCTAGAGAGTCTGGTTAAAGGTAACCCTTTGTCACTAAGGGCCCCTGGTCATACGTCTCTAGATTACGCTAAAAATAACCTAATACGAGATAGAGAGAAACTCATTAAGTAGTATTAGCTAATCTATTGTAAAGGATTGATCTTTATTTCAAGACAATACACAAGATGTCCAGTTAAAGGTAGCCTCTATCACTAAGACTCCCCGGTCATACGATTTCAAATATTCCCTCTATGTGGAAACCAACCTCTTATAACTATATATATTCACCAAACACACATTTCATCAAACACATGCAAGATATAATATACATAGAACAAGGCATAAACACTTCATTGAACAAGAAAATATACAAATACATAATTTATACAATATTATCACATTATAGCTACTCTCTACATTCTAGATATGGAGAATTTACTCCATTATAAAGGGGATATAACAAGAAGATAAAAAATAAAACTTCTATAACCCTAAACAAAGAGGGAGAGGGAAGAGAAAGCTTATCGTTAGAGCGTGGATCTTCTTGGAGGATCTCCTCGCTCCGAAGGTGGACGGACCATGGAGGAGGCGATGGCGGTGGCTCTAGTGTCTCCCCTAAAGGGGAGAACCCTTCCTTAAGGCCAAAGGGGCAAGCCCTAAGCCAAAAGATGATTGCATTAAGGGAAGTATACCCTTTTATAGTTGAGGGTGTGCGGATGGCCCACGAGTCGTGTGATCATGCACGACTATGTCGTGTCGGCACTGAAGGGCGACAGTAGTGTTGTGCATGAGCCCTGAGATCTCGCACGGTCGTGTGCATCTGGGCACTAGAAATGGACCGCACGACCATGCGATTCTGCATGGCCGTGTCATGTGGGATGCAGCAGCCACCACACGAGCTATAATGTTCCGCACGGCCCTGGCCACCCTGTGCCACAATACAAAATGACGGCATGATAGTGTGTTCATTCTGCGGTCGTGTTATGTGTTCTGTGGTGAGTGTCGCATGGACCGTGCGTGAAGGCACAGTCGTGTCACACAACCATGTGATTTTGCAAGGCCCCTGATTATTATCTTTCTTGACTTCGGCTCCAACTCCCATTTCGCTCCAAATCATCTCCATTTTCATTCTAAATCGCGTCTTGTCAATCAAAATGAGCAATGAGCAGATCTCCAAATAAAAAGACGGAATAATAGCAATAAAATAAGTTATGATCATGAAATACAACTATATATATGTTAAATAATGTATAAAATCATATATAATCTATGCGCATCATATATTTTTTTTATCTAACAATGCCAATTGATTCACATAGCTTTCCCAAGTGTTGGAAATCTTAGTTTTTTTTGGTAATGACCAACTGACATATCAAATTGCACCTTTTCTTTCATTGAAATATGTATCGAAGAACATTATTGGCATTATGGAATTATTAGCAAAGGTGCTAATCATACTTTCTTATTTTTACACAATTGACGACATGTATTTTAACTATATATTCATGCATCGATTGATATTTTCTTTATTTTGTAGATTATGACTAATAACATTACCTTTTAAAGTTTATTAGGGTAATCTAAAATAAAGTGGTGGTAATATTGAATATGGATATTGTGTAATGTGTTGCATGAAAGAAATAGTCTTAGATGAAGATCCACAGTTGGAGACAAAGGTGAATCTCTTCTTCCTGACCTGATAGTATTTTTTTCCTTATGTGTTTATCACTATGCTATTATTCATTAAATTATTACCCTTGATGCCCTTGATGAGGCAATTATCTCTATAACTTACTTCCATGGATTAATGTTATATCTCAGAATATAAGCATCCCTTGATGTCTTTACTTTTGCATAAAAATTTTCTTTTACTTATATTAGTTTTATGTTCACGGACATCTCTTTCCTTTACAAAATTGTTCTTTTCCTTATGTTAGTTTCTTGTTCCATGAGTTTGCATAATTATCTTTATGACTCGCTTCCATGTAGTTGAATGAGTTTGATTTCTGTCTCATTTTGTGTGATACTTAATCCATATATATTATCTTGATACTATAACACTGTTGTATGGGCACATATTTTCATGTATTTTATTTTATTTGTAGTCTTACTTTTCATGATGGTATTAAATATTAGTCATAAATTAGGTGTGATTTTTTTAAAAAATTTTATGTTGGTGCAAATATATTATATTCATGTTACTTATTTCAAATTTCTGTTAATGTTTTAGTTTTCATAATCAATTAAGAACTAATATTACAATTAATCTCCGTATGATGAAGTAAGAAGTGAATGGAGCGAATTCGTCTATGTATATGTGGGCGTCTAAGGGTCGTGTAGGTTATGATATAAACTTTTGAGTTGTATTTAGAGATTTATATATACACTTTTGAGTGCAATTGATCAAACATATCTTTAGCGTACACTTTTATATTGTAATAAATATATATAGTATATTTATTTTATTTTAGTGGTAAAAAATATTTTATTCAATTATAATTATGTTGCAATAAAATATGACCAATTACATCTATACTATAAATAAATGGTGAAGTAATATAATACAAACGACTTTGACAAATTTAAATAATAACAAAATTAAAGAAAACATTTATTTCATCACAATTCAAATTTGTAAAGTTATTTATATAAATTTGTAATGCCCAAAAATTCTCAAAACTAATTTTAGAAATATCCTATAATTAATTCTGAATTTATGGATATTTTTATAGAATTTTTCCAGAATAAAAATAGAATACGCGGTAAAAATACTTAAGTGGAGTTTGACCTCTAAACATTTAAATGAGAGGAGAATAGGCTTACCAAGTGAGATGAGTTTGTTTTCATTGGAATAAACTAGCGGGAAAGATAGGGAACTTTAGGGTTAGTTAAGTGGAGTTTGACCTCTAAACATTTAAATGCGCGGTAAAAATACTTAGTTAAATTTTTTCATAAATATAAAAGGGAACTTAAGGGTTTTTTTATTTCATTCTTTTCCTCACCTTCTCACCGCCAACCCTCTCCCTCTCGTTCACGATTTTTTCCTCTCCCTCTCTCCCGAGTCTTTCTCTCCCTCACTCACGGCAAAGCAAGGAGGAGTCCAAGGCTTGTGGTAGGTGGATTCAAGAAGGAGGGCATGCTAGGGGATCTTGTTCTTCGTTGGAACCTCTCCGAGACTCCAAGGACCTTCCATCTCCCTAAACCCTATGCCCTAGAGTTGTAAGAACAAGCATAGGATGTAAGTATCCCTCACCTACGGTATAAGTAGCTTCGTTTGTATGATTGATTGTCCTAGTTTATCTAATTGCAATTTCATGCCCATATGTGCAGATTTACTCTCTCTACCGACTTTAAGGGCACCACTAGATGGGCTGGACGTGCTTCCCCCTTTAGTTTGGGGTTTAGACGCATTGTCGAGTGCCTAGGAAGTGTCTTTAAATGAAAAAGGGGAGTTTTTAGGCACGCAAGGTGCTCGAGAAAATGTTAAGAAGCTCTAATATGAGTTTTAGCATGTTATGAAGTTAGCTACCCTTGCTTTATGTTTATAGACCCTAGTTCGTCCATTGGGTAGGCTCCTAGATCGCCCCTAGGCTCTAGATCGCCTAGTAGATGCAAGGTTAAAGAAAAGAATATTTATGAAAGTATTTTACTTTTTATGGCATGTGCTTGGACTCTAGTTCGTCCATGGGTGGGCTCCTAGTTGCCCCTAGGCTCCTAGTTTGCCTAGTATTAGTACCCTAATGGGTTCGGGATTAGCTACCTCGGATCTATTTAGGGATGCGCGCATTAGCAGCACATTGCCGGGCCCACAGCAGCATGATTAGTATTTTCACTTATTATATGTATAAGTTTCAAAAGTTCAGTAATAGCTTTAAGTGAAACCAGTTTTAAGATCATGCTTAGTTCAGTTAGATTCTATGGATGCTATGTGAATTTAGTTATAAGAATATAATTTAGTTCATGTGCTTAGTATGATGAGTATGCCATGATATTTGTTTAGATTATATGTTTCAGCAAGAATGAATGATAAGCATGATATGTTTTTCCTACATGTATTTTCAAAAGCATGAGTTTTGAGATATGCATTGTTTTGTGAGTAAGATGGTACTTACTAAGCTTTATGCTTATAGTTTCATTTTCCTTATACTGCAGATAAGGGCAAAGGAAAAATGGAGTAGCGGAAGCAGCAGGAATGATGTGGAGTGTGTGATGGTGGAAACTTGGAATAAAAGAACCTTGGGAACTTGCATTAAGAGGAAATGTTATTAAGAATGTTAAATGAATTAGTTCCTTGTTATGTTTACTATTTTCCGCATCTTAAGTACCTTTGTCATGTTGAGTGATACATTCAAGTGTATGTTTCTAGTTATACTTTAACATGTTGTTAGCTTCTACATGTGATATGTTGAGTGATACATTCAAGTGCATGTCTCTAATTATACTTTGACATGTTGTTAGCTTCTACATGTGATACGTTGGATGACACATTCCAAGTGCATGTTAATTAGTAGTAAAATGAATGGTTTAAGGCCATGGAACCATTTCTGATATTATAGAGCTACTATTGATGCATCTAGACCGAACCAATGCCTAGTTTTAGTAGCAAGTTGATACAAAGTTCATGTTTCTAATTTCATGCTTAGAAATGGTTAAAATATGCTTTAATATCATGGAAACATGTAGAATATGGCCTAGAATCATTGTATACCTGTTAGTAAGCTTAAATATGAGTTTGTGGGGGGTTTTTGGCACGAAGTGGGTTGACTTTGGCACGTTTCTGGAATCTGAATTTTCAGATTTCAGAACTACCAGTCGACTGCGATAGATACTAGTTGACTGGGACCAGTAACAAAATCGGGCAGAAGGCTTCGTTGCCTCGGGCAGTCGACTGATAGAATACCAGTCGACTGGTGCCAATTTACAACATAATGTGATGTAGAGTTGTTGGTTAGTGGTTCAATCATGCAAGGCTGAGGTTGGGGGATCAAATCTTGCTAAGCTAATAAAATTAAAGTTTTTGTTTTATTTTGGCTGGTTAGTACTTCCAACATATTATGAATTGTTAGTTCAGTAAATAGTGAAATAAGTTTTTTTTTTAATTCTCTCAGTTGGTTTAGCATTAAAAGAACATAATGATCAGTAATTAATCAGTCAGCCAGTTAGTAGTAGCGATCCGCCTTAAAGCTTAGTGCCAGAAGGCGGGTTGTTACAAAATTACTTCGTTGATTTAAAGTTGTGTTGTACATTAGAAGTAAATGATGTAATAATATAATACAAATGACTTTGACAAATTTAAATAGTGATGAAGTTAAATCAAACGTTTACTATATCACAATTAAAAAATTATGAAGTCGTACAAATAATTTACTTTATTAATTAATGTAACCTGTGTAGTCATATGTAATCAACTACTTCAGTACTTTTACTGAACTGATGAAGTAAAAGAGTTTTTTTACTTTATAAACAGTTCAATTTTGAACAGGTTTAGACCGGACAAAGATTTCATCATTTTAATAAACTTGCCCTTTTACATCATGTTCCTATACTTTGGTAATAATATACATATTATTTTGTTGAATATCTGAAGTCTATCACTTGATTTCACATAGTATGCCTATGAGATGTCTTTGTGTGTTGAGAAGCCTAGTTTATGAGTCTTTCATGCCAAGAGTCTTGCCATTGAACCTTTCATGTTTATCAAGTACTCAGTTATCCTTAATCTACTGAGACTTTCTTCTATTAAACTCAAAATATAATTCTGACTTAAAGCTATTAATGAACCAATCCAATGAATCTACTTGTAACAATATTCTAAGATTTCTGGTAGAATTTTGAAGTATAAGTATTAAGTACAGATATGATACACATACCTTTTCTTGAAAAATTAGATAGCAAAGGAATACTTCTATCCTAATGAAATGAAACATGTGGGAATACTAAGACCTATTGTTTGTTACCCTTTTTTCGACTTTGACTTTTACTTTATAAAAATAAGAGTTGACCGACTACCCTGATTGAATGTTTGATTGCTCAGAGACCCTCGTGAGCCTGGATACAAAGTTTCTTCAATCCTTTCCACAACTCTTAAATGGATTTCCCATCAGCCTATCCAATCTAATTCCAGATGGAGTCAGTAGACACAATTTTAGTAATGGTAGTGAAAAATAATTAGGAATTCTTGATACTCTTTCGTACAATCTCTTCTTCAATCCTAGGAGAAAAATGGATTGCCTTTTAGGAACCTTTGGATACTTTCGACTTCTGATTTTCGTCGTTCTGAATCCTAGAATTGACTCTCACTATTTTTTACTCTTTGTAGGATCATTGGAAACTTAGAGAGGGTGAATCTCTATCATTTAAAAATATTTTTTTTCATTTTCAAGTGAAAGAAAATAAAGAGTAAAGTAGTGGAAAATATGACACGTTTTTCTTTTACTTGCTTCGGAGCCTTCGATGACTCCTACTCTAAGACCCATAGTCCTCGATCGCTCTCAATAGGAAATCTACTATAATCCTTTCTCCGAAAATCTTTCGAAGAAAGTTATGTTGTACAATATGTAGAGGAAATTAGTAACAACCTACTAACTACTCTTTAAGATGCAAGTACAAGTACAATAAAAATTGAAATATACTAACAAGTAGAGTAGTCTTGAGCGTATAGTGTCAGAGAGCTTTCCAGCATCATAGCAGTATACCTTGAGCAGTTTATTGATGCAGAAAATGAATGTAGAGCAAGTGGAAGTATTCATCTGAACATTGGTCTCGAGCTCCTTATATAGGCATGGTTCGGTCGATTGAAAAACTGTTCGATCGGCCGATCCATTCGGTCGACTGAACCATATTTTGGTCAACTGAACACTGCGCCATACCTTTTTTTGCTCAGCTTGGTTGTGCTCGGCTATCTCTGCATTAATTGCGTTTGGTCAACTGATCCCTTAATCAGTCGACTAAAAAGCCTTTCATCTGTGAATGTCGCGCCTTACAAAATATGGTTTAGTCGATCGATCCCGATGATTAGTCGATCGATTCCTCTAAATATACTGAATCTAGTGCAGTTTGCTTAGATTGGTCGACTGATCCACTCATTCAGTTGATCGAACTCTCGATCAACTTCTTTTGTTTAATCTGCATGAACATATTAGCATAACACAATAACATATAAAGGATTAACCCTATAAAAATAGAGTTAGCACAAATATATAATATGCATGAGTAAACGATAATAAGTCCTATTCTGATTTCAACTTAGAAACCTCCATAAGTTTTTTTAGTTGGATCAACGCCTAAGGTTGTCCCCTCGGGACACGACGTCACAATACATTCCTCCAAACTTACCTCAAATCACCTGCCAAACATCGCATACTCCAGATCTGTTTGGGCTTAATCTGCTCAGTGTTTGATCGCTTGATCCACTAAGATTTTTCTGTGAAACTAGATTAGCACAATAGTAATAGTAATAATGCAAATAGTATTGATAAACCTATTCTTAGATTACCTAGATCCGCTAGTTTGATCAACCGCGCGTGGTCCACCGAAAACCATCTAATCAAGCTTGCTTGGAGTTCACTCCTCCAAGTCTTCGAACTCTGCAGGACTTTCCACTACTTAGCTTCACTCACTAGAACTTTACCAATCTAGTTTCACTCACTATGACCCAACTTCACTCATCAAGACTTCACCAACCTAGCTTCACTTACTATGACCTACCTTCACTCATCAGGACTTCACCAACCTAGCTTCACTCATTAGGGTCCCGCTTCATTCGCTAGGACTTCACCAACCTAGCTTTATTCACTAAGGCCCGACTTCGCTCATCAAAACTTCTCTTGCCTAACCTTCAGTTAGGGCTAGTTACTTGGTAAATCTATTGTAACACCCCAATTTTTCCCCATAGGTAATGTTATGAATTCATGGAACATTATTATGAAATGTCATGATGGGCTTGGCTTAATGGGCTTTGATGTGGATTAGTGCAAAATGTGATAAAAAAAAATGTAGAAAGGAGGAAGCAAGGATCGAACCTTGAACCTCCTAATTGCACTAACCATGTCTTAACCAATGCACCAAGGGTGTTTCATGTTGAGAGAATAAGGAATGCCCTAGTTAAAGCTAGGAAGGTGAAGAGACATGTCCCTTCATAAGAATAGTATAAATAAGAGAGGAAGAGAGGGGAAAGAACTTTGATTCTTCTTCTTCCCCACTCTCCCCACCGAAGCCTAGAGCCTCTTCTCTCTTTTCAATTTTCGAAAATACACCCTAGGGTTCTAACCCTAGGGAATTGGAAGGAAGAAGACCCATCCAAGGATCTTGCCCTCTACTAGGGCCAAGAGTTCTAGAGAAGTTCTAACAAGGAGAACTCTCACCCCTCCTTCAACCAAGGGTACCCTAAAGATTTAGAGAAGGTGAAATTCAAGCGAAAGGATGTAAGTATCCCCTCGCCTGCAGTGTAATTGTTGTGCATGATCTCTTCTTCTTCTTGTTTTCGAAAAAAAGGGAGTATCCCTTGTGTAGGTTTTGGCCACCCCCAAGGGGGAAGCATTGGCTACTCCTTGATGCATGAGGAGACCCCTTGGGACTTAGGGTATATTTATATGTTGTTTTCCCTACATGATGTGATGACAAAAACTAGGGTTGAACACCCTACAAGATTCGGCCAAAGGATGAAAACTAGGGTTTAGGGTTTGGATGATTATCCTATGATGTATCCATGCTTAGTAGTGTAGACAAGGTGTTTGTATAAATGTTTGTGTGAATGTTTGGTTTCAAAAACCCTAATCCCCCTACCCTACACTTTCGGCCAACCCTAGAAGAATTAGGGTTTAGGGTGCATGATTATCCTATGATGTATTCCATGCTTAATATGTGGCATGATATGTATATGAGGTGTTTGTGTAAATGTTTGTGTGAAAGTTTGATTTCAAAAATCCTAATTCCCCTACCTTACACCATTCAGCCAACATGATTAGGTTAGGGTTTGTGAAGGTTAAACTACCCTATGAGATATGCTTATGTTTAGTAAGATGATATGTATATGCATGTGATGTTTAAATGGAATGCTTGATTGGAAAACTCAACTTGCCCTAGCATGTGACTTTCGGCCAAGACATGGAACATTAGGGTTGTGAAGGTTGATTACCCCATGATGTATGCTATGCTTAGTATGATAGATGATGTATATATATGTGATGCTTGTATGGGATGTTTGATGTCAAAAATCTAACCTACCTCTACCCTAGGACTTTCGGCCAAACCCTAGGTTTAGGGTTAAGAAGAACTCAATTAACCCATGAAGCATGCTACCACTTCCTATGACATGAATATGATTTATGTGACCAATCTCGTCATATAAAGTATGTTTAAGTGGTTGAAATATGATGTATGTGTGAGCATGTCTTATAGCCCATGGGGCACCCTTATGAATTTCATGTGATGTGTATGATAAAATGCTTGAAAGGATACTCCACTAAGAATGGGATCAAGAGCACCCCTTATGTTGTGTGGTGTGTCCCTATGGGATCAAGAGCACCCCTTATGTTGTGTGGTGTGTCCCTGTGGGATCATGAGCACCCTGGAAGAATGGTGTGTCCCTTGAGAGTGGATTTGGAGTACTCCTTAGCATATATGTAAAAGTATGATAAGTATTTTACTTTGAAAGTTGTGTACCCGACTCGGAAGGGGGTGACCGTTAAACAAATCCGGGGTACATGTTAACTGAAGGTCATGGCTCCGGTAGGACGAAAGGGTCCTGCTCTAATAGGTTGGTGGCTCGCTACCCCAATTCATTAGGGAACGCGCTTGATGTGGTACACAACTGGGCCCCTATATGATGTTGAAGTATTTTTAAGTAATACCTTTATGGAATTGTTTTGAAAACATTTATTATATGTGAAGGGTATGCTTAAGATACTTTATACTGCTTGTTTAGAAACTTTGATTTTAGTATACTATGATAAACTCATGCTTATGATTCAATATATGTACATGTTGTATTCTTCCGTATGGATTTTGCGAGTAGGACAGGATCCTTACTAAGCATTTGTGCTTACTAGTTTATGTGTGGTCTTATGCTGCAGATAAAGGTAAGGGACACTTAAATTAAAGGAAGAGGCAGGAGGGCTGAAGATGTGTGGGGTGGTGGCTCGGGAAAGAAAGATTCTTATATCTACTTTACTATGCTTATGTTTATGTTTCCTTGACAATGAATGTTAGTGATTAGGATTGATATTGCATGTTAGTGATTACACTTGGAATTCTCTTATACTTGATTATGTTTGATTATGTTATGAGTTGAACTACTTGTGAACCTATCATGTTATAGGATAACTCTTGATTAAGATATTCTAAATGATGTTCTAGGATATGAATTCATGATGCCTTGCAATGGAATGTATAACCTCACTATCATTATTTAGGTGTTACTGAACTTGCTATGCACCTACCATGTTATAATCATTAAAGCATGATATCTGATTGGCATGCACTGATTAGTATGCTTAGCACTTGTAAATATCACTTGATAGTTTGAAACAAGCATGCTCAGTACTTAGTCCTTTTGCTTTTGAATTTTATGTTATGGAAAATTATATGATTGATGGTACGTAACCCTGCCCCGAGAGTAGATATAAGGGCGGGCGTTACATCTATCACCCTATTGCCTAACCTCTAGTTAAGACTAGTCACTTATAGTTTTATCATCCGCTTAGGTCAAGTTTGACCAAGCCTTATTAAACATATTATTAGATATAAGGACTTAGACTTTCACTTTATAAGTATTGAATTCTCAACCTAGTTAACTTTTTCTTGTTACTAAGTGTTCAATCAATCTTGACTTATTTAGACTTAGTAAAATAATATACACCTACACACTTGTTGAATCTAATTTAAACCTTTGTCTACGTATTAAAACTATTTAATTAGTTAAACTTGACCACTTGGCCATAATTGTACCAAAAACCTCTCTAATGCCATATTCTCCCTAAGTAGCAAATCATTAGTCCAACTCAACCACTAAAACATAAATGGTGACAAAAGATAATTCGTCATCCTTAGCGTCTCAGTCAATCCATCTCAAGACTAATATAAAAGAGGTAAATCAAGAGAGCTATTAGCCCAAACAATTATTAGTGTATGAGGGAGATAGACACCTAACTTTATTAGGATTTAATCTCAGATCTTATAATGATAATATATCACATGTTAACTACCAGTCTATCCATAAAAAATGACCACTATGACATAAATGCACATACTACAAATGCATGTATGATCAATAGCGTCAAATTTTAGTAGATATTTATATGAAATAAACACAACACTAATTTGAAAAAAACTAACATGATTCAATGACTTTAGTCCTCCGTGACTATGCGTCTAATGTATTGCCTTTTGAGGGATTCCGCTGATATATCCATTTATAAGAGAAAATAAGGTAAGCCTATACAAGTCAATATAAAATACCCAAAAATATTAACTTGGACGCACACCAATGGAATTTCAATGAGATGTCAATTTACAAATAATAATTCCCACTCCTTTCTAATGATCGTAACATGTACTATTACTATAAGAATTTTAAAATGATTTTAATCATATTTAAATAATTATAGTCAAGTTTATAAATATTTTTATTAAATTAAATTATAAAATAATTTATTTTAACACAGTGTAGCTATTTTAATAGTAGTAGAATGAAAGTATTTTGATATGAAAAATATAATAAAACATTCTTTTAATTTTTTTTTTACGATTCTAATAACGATAAATTGCCATAAACTCCTCAATAGCCCTTTGAACTTTGCATACACTTTCCACACAAGTTTTTCTTTGTTTTTACTCCCTGATAGATTTGAGTATAAAAGGGTGAAAATTGAGTAAACATCAGTGAAAGCTGAGTATAAAAGAATGAAACTTGAGTATAAAAGAGTGAAAATTGAGTACAGGGTTATTGATGTGGCAGATGCAAACTGTCATACTCAATTTTCTAATTTTTATGCTCAATTTTTTTTAAATAATACTCACTAAACATCTCATCAGGGACTGCATGCAAAGAAAAGTTTGTGTATGATTGCATGCAAAATTGACTTGATAAATAGGGAGTTTAAGAAAATTTATCCTACAGTTGAGTTATTATATATAGGGTAGTGCTAAATGGCTAGAATCTAGCCGGCTAGAATTTGTCCTTCTTAAGTTCTTTTTTAATTTTTAAATTATTATTAAAAATATTTAAAATTAATTTATATTCTTTCCTATTTATTTTCATATTAAATTATATTTTTTTCTATTTATTTCATATTAAATCATATCTTTTTCTATTTATTTTCATATTAAATTAATTTTTTAACTTATAAAAATCTATTAGGATTGTTTTATAATTTTAATGAACATTAAAGATGTTTAAATTTAATTATATATTTTTATTTTTATTTTCATATTAAATTATATTTTTTTCTAATTTATTTTTATATTAAATTAATATTTTTTAATTTTTAAAGGGTCATTCTAGCTGGCTAGATTCTAGCCATCTAGAATTAATCTAAGTCAATTTCGAACAAATACAAAAACCTCATAAATTATCTCACTTCTTACCTGAAAAATTATTATTATTATTATTATTATATTATTAATAAGTAAAATCCTCCGTAGTTTACAGGCCACATAAGGTAGCCTTATTATTATTATTAATAAGTAAAATCCTCCGTAGTTTAATCCCTTTGACAACTCGGCTTTTGACGCCTTGGAAATGGAGGCCTTTCTATCAAATCTGAATCTATTGGCTCAACGAACAGGCCCTACGGCTACAAGCCTACAAGTCTACAATTTCATATTCATCATCGGATAAAATCGTGGATAAAGTCAGATTTTTTTTAAAGAAAAAAGAGAGCAAAAACCAAGGATAATGTCGGAGAAATAGCAGAAGAAGGAGAAACGGGCGCAAAACCCTTGATGGAAGCGTAGGTCGGAGCGGTACATTACCTCCTCCATTATTTGACGATTTTGTCTCATCTTCTTGGACGCCCTGATGGTTTCTTTTGGCGCAGGTGCACCTCTTAAAATTATATATAACTTTCGTTGATGATCTATTGGTATCGAAAACGAAGAGATTCTTATACATAAGAATTGAAATGAGCCCATTTTCCTTGGTTTTAGTTAATCGAGTTTTTAGCCCCTATCAATCTTCATCTTCTTCTTCTTCTTCTTCCAATTGGCCAAAGTTGTTCTCGAATAGGAGGAGATTGGATCTCCAAGTAGGAAAAATCTCCTCTTTGGTGGAAGGACATCGGAATTTATCTTCCCTTTATCACAAATCCCAATTTCCCTCCTTGCGGAGTTATCGCAAATCAAGATTAACGCTAAAATGTTATAGGATAACACTTGCAAAGGTTGATAGGAGCAAAGAGCGGCATACCCAGTTTGGGATAGAAGGGAAGCTTAGGTCCAGAAGACGGTTCTCTCTTCGGCTTCGCCCAAGGCTGCGGTTACTCTCATACAGTCTCAAGAGATTTTCGGTTCAACAGTTCACAAAAAATGCTTGGATCGCACTGAACAGAAATGCAAAGAAGCTTACATTATCTGTTTGGTTTTCCCTTGTATTGGGTTTGTTTTTTGTGTTCTTGAAGTGCACATCTAGACCTGCTTCAGTAGACGTTCCATATTCTGAGTTTGTATCCAATCTTCAGAGTGGATGTGTGCCTGCTGTACAATTTGAAGAGGATTCTCGGTATATTTACTTCAATAGGAATTCTGATGATCAAACGGTAGCAGAGGGCTTGTCAGTAGCTGCTGATGACCTAGACGTCCATGTGCAAGGATCTAAAAGCACCTCATCTGAAAGGGAGAAAGGTGGCACTTCTATTAAAAAATGGCGGTACTCTACGAGAAGGATCAACCATGATGAGAGCTTTCTTCTCGGGTTAATGAGAGAGAAAGGGACTGCATATTGTTCTGCTCCACAATCTGCACACAAATTATTGAGAAGCCTTGTGATGACATTGATTACTTTGTGGATCCCATTAGCTCCAATGGTGTGGTTGCTCTATCGCCAATTTTACTCGGGCAATAATCATGCAAAGAAACGACGTCCTAGTAAGCAGTCTGTTAGCTTTGATGATGTGGAAGGAGTTGATTCAGCAAAACTAGAACTAATGGAGGTTAGCATTCCCTTTTTCCCAAATCATGCTATGATGTTAAGTGAGGTTTATTGTTTGCTTCATAAGTGATATGCATAAGGATTATTGTTTCCCTAGAATTTCCTTCACTTTTTCAAAATTACAAGATATTATATGGAAATTATTAATTTCCTATGGATAAGTCCAAAAACAACTAAATTTATAAATTCATCTACATCTGTTATTATGTTAAAATAGAGTCCTCTATGGACATGTGGTTTGTAATTACAAGATATGATATGGAAATCATTAATGGCCTATGGATAAGTCCAAAAACAACTAAATTTCTAAATTCTTCTACTTATGTTTAGTATGTGAGAATAAAGGCCTCTATACATCTGTGGTTTGTGTAAAAAAGAAAAATCTTTTTCCATTCTGCTCTATCCAGCAAGTGTAGTCTAGGGGATAGGGATCAATTTTGGTGAATGTTTCCTCTGTGCCTCAAACAATAATCTCTGGAGCTCCTAGGTACTAAGGTACTATGTGGCACATCTAAGACATATTTAGTAGCTGAAGCTGTACACTTTACCTACTAGGTTTGAGGAAGATGTTAAGGCACAACCATATAATTAACCAAGTTAAAACATTCACTATAATCTTGTCCAGATCATGTAAAATGAGGTGATGCAAAACCAAGCATGTAAACCTACTGAGGTTTTAAAATGTGATTAGAGCTAGCAAAATTCAGCAAGGCTTATTTATTTGACATGATTTGCAAATTGGCAGGTTTGATTTTCACATATTCTTTGTCCAAGATATGATATATGATTGTTAGTCATGAAAAATTATTAATTTAGTAATAAAAAATGATTCATGTAATTTAGTGATTTATGATAATTAGTCAATATAATAAAAATTATTAAATTAATTTGAATAACACCTAAAGTTCAATAGAATGGAATAAATTCGTGTAGCTAATCCTAAATATTTGGGACAATCATCGCTTCATATTACAAAGGTCAATCCTAAATAGTTGGGACAAACATGACTTGATATTACAATAGCCAATCCCAGATAGTTGGGATAATCATGGCTTGATGTTACAATGATGTTGGTTCATGATGAGTTATTTTTGTTGCGCACGTACACACACACACTAATTTGAATAACACCTAAACTTCAATAGAATGGAATAACATTCATGTAGCTAATCCTACATATTTGGGACAATCATCACTTCATATTACAAAAGTCAATCCCAAATAATTGGGACAAACATGACTTGATATTACAATAGCCAATCCCAGATAGTTGGGATAATTATGGCTTGATGTTACAATGATTTTGGTTTATGATGAATTATTGCGCACACACACAATAGTTGGGATAATCATGGCTTGATGTTACAATGATGTTGGTTCATGATGAATTATTGTACACACACACACACACAAATTGGCAAGTTTGATTTTCACATATTCTTTGTCCAAGATATAAACAGGTCCACTCACACACACACACACACACACAAATTGGCAGGTTTGGTTTCACATATTCTTTGTCCAAGATAAAAACAGGTCAACTCTCTCTCTCTCTCTCACACACACAAATTGATAGGTTTGATTTTCATATGTTCTTTGTCCAAGATATAAACGGGTCAACTCACATACACACACACACAAATTGGCAAGTTTGATTTTCATATATTCTTTGTCCAAGATATAAACGGGCCAACTCTTCCATGACTCATAAATCATCAATTTCTTTTTAAGATTTGATAATTAGTTCAATAGAATGGAATAACATTCATGTAGCTAATCCTACATATTTGGGACAATCATCACTTCATATTACAAAAGTCAATCCCAAATAATTGGGGCAAACATGACTTGATATTACAATAGCCAATCCCAGATATTTGGGATAATTATGGCTTGATGTTACAATGATGTTGGTTTATGATGAAGTATTGCGCTCTCTCTCTCTCTCTCTCTCACACACACACACACACACACAATAGTTCAGATAATCATGGCTTGATGTTACAATGATGTTGGTTCATCATGAATTATTGCGCGCGCACACACACAAATTAGCAAGTTTGATTTTCACATATTCTTTGTCCAAGATATAAACGGGTCAACTCACAAACTCACACACACACACACAAATTTGCAAGTTTGATTTTCACTTATTCTTTGTCCAAGATATAAACAGGCCAACTCTCTCTCTCTCTCACACAAATTGGTAGGTTTGATTTTCATATATTCTTTGTCCAAGATATAAATGGGTCAACTCACACACACCCACCCACAAATTGGCAGGTTTGATTTTCACATATTCTTTGTCCAAGATATAAACGGGCCAACTCTTCCATGACTCATCAATTATCAATTTTTTTTAAGATATGATAATTAGTCAATATAATAAAAATTATTAAATTAATTTGAATAACACCTACACTTCAACACAATTAAATAAAAATAGATATTTGTTTGAGTTCATTTTAGGTTGTGTTAGTGGGGTCTATATAGGTGATCGAGTCAGGTTTGGTTACACAAATGTGTTACTCGATTTTGGCATGTCATGTTGGCAACATAATTTCTGTGTCATGTCACAATCTGACACATTTTGTTGAAAAGATGGTGTAGGTTAGGGGAAATTGGTTAGGGGTTATAAGTGTTGCAGTTTGCGCGCGTGCACACACACACATTGTTTGCATTCATTTTAGGTTATGTTATTGGAGGAGTGATCGAGTCAGGTTTTGTTACATAAATGTGTTACTCGATATTGGTAGGTCATGTTTGGTAACATAATTTCTGTGTCATGTTACAATTTGACACATTTTGTTAAAAAGATGGTGTAGGTCAAGGGAAATTGGTTAGGGGTTACAAGTATTGCAGCACACGCACACACATTGTTTGAATTCATTTTAGCTTGTGTTGGTGGGGTCTATATGGGTGATCGAGTCAGGTTTGGTTACATAAATGTGCTACTCGATTTTGACAGGCTATGTTGGCAACATAATTTCTATGTCTTGTTACAATCAGGCATATTTTGTTGAAAATATGGTGTAAGTCGGGGGAAATTGGTCATGTTGGCGTGCACACACACACTTACATTGTTTGAATTCATTTTATATTGTGTTAGTGGGGTCCATATGGGTGATTGAGTCTGCTTTTGTCACACAAATGTGTTGCTCGATTTTGGCTGGTCATGTTAGCATCATAATTTTTGTGTCATGTTACAATCTGACTCATTTTCTTGAATAGTTGGTGTAGGTCAGGGGAAATTGGTCAGGGGTTACAAGTGTTGCAGTTTGCACCCATAGTAAGGTGGCACTATATTTGAGTTATTTTTTTCTTCAACTCACATTGTTTGAATTCATTTTA
>JAGFNQ010004696.1:509426-652257 GCA_024364735.1 Boesenbergia rotunda
TGCTGGGAAATTGTATTCTTTTGTTTGTGGGAAAGAATATAATTTCGTATTAAATTCTGTATTTTTTTTCCTGTTGTGGACATCTAATTGAATAAAACTGTTTATTTAGATAGTATCTTGCTTACAAGGAACAATAAACTACAAAAAATTAGGAGCAAAATTGCCCAGAGGTATACTGCTTGTTGGACCTCCAGGGACAGGGAAGACCTTGTTAGCTCGTTCAGTTGCTGGAGAAGCAGGAGTTCCTTTCTTCTCAGTTTCTGCCAGTGAATTTGTAGAACTGTTTGTCGGAAGAGGAGCAGCACGTGTAAGAGACCTTTTTAATGTAGCTAAAGAATGTTCGCCTTCAATATTGTTTATTGATGAGCTTGATGCAGTGGGAGGAAAGCGTGGAAGAAGTTTTAATGATGAGCGGGACCAAACACTAAACCAGGTATTCTTTGGATATATTAATTTGCTTGTTTAGCTTGCCAAGTTGTTTGATATCAAATTCTCTAAATTATGGTTTGGTTTACTTCCAGTTGCTGACAGAAATGGATGGGTTTGAGTCAGACACTAAGGTGATTGTTATTGCAGCAACTAATAGACCAGAAGCGCTAGACCCGGCTCTTTGTAGACCTGGACGTTTCTCAAGGAAGGTGCTGGTTGGCGAACCAGATTTTGAAGGGCGTAAAAAAATCCTGGCTGTTCATCTAAGACAAGTACCATTGGATGAAGAAATTGAGATTATCTGTGATCTTGTTGCATCTTTGACCACAGGCCTTGTTGGTTCTGATCTTGCAAACATTGTAAACGAGGCTGCACTGCTGGCTGCTCGAAGAGGTTGGTAGTGCTTTCCTGGAGAACTATTAGTATTGTTACTTAAGTCAAAAGCTTTATCATTGCAGTATTGTTCTAGAAAACCGCATTTTTTCATTTATTGGAAAATGATTTTTAGATATTCTCTAGTTTTCCATAAATGCTGTCTGCACCAACAATGATATCTCTTTTTCTAGAAAACAGAGGTGGAAATACAAACCAAACATCATTTTCCATAAAACCAAAATGAAAACGAAAAACAGACAAACCAAACGCAACCTAAATGAGCTATCTTTAATGTCATGTTGCTACCTGTTCTTTTGGTTCTAACTTGGTTTATATAACTAAGCAGCAGTATCATGTTATGTATCTGAAATCTGAAATTTCAAAGTGAATTTGGACAAGAAATACACTCTTTTCCTAGTAAAAAACAGCATCTATTATCAAGTATACCTATTAATTTTTTTACCCTAAAAATAATGTGTTCTCTCTTTCCCATAATCCTCAGCAACCTCCAGCAACCAAGCAACTTCTTCTCCTACTTATACACTCGAGTGCCATCTTTTTCTCTGATTGACTCACTTGAGCATCACCATCTCCTCTTTAACCTCGTCCCTGCATATATCAGTTCTTCGGGTAACTAATTCAAGGGTTGCCTTTTCAGCAACCCACCTGAGCATCACCACTTGCTCTCCAATCTCTTATCCACCAACAATAAAATGGTCTTTTAAGATAATTTTGAAGAATCTATCTTCCAAGGTTTAAAATCTCGACCCGTGCCGAGGTTTCGGTCCCAGACTGGAACGATACGGTTTCGGTATCGTATCGTGTCGTGCCGGTATGGTTTCGGTATATATATATATATATATATTGATTATAAATATATTTATTGTGTATAATTTAAAAATAAGTTGAATATTGATTTTATATAAGTTCTCAAATTATTAAACAATCTAATATTGTTAGAAAAAATAATTAAATATAATTTTTTAAATAAAATTGATCTATTAATAATTCGAATTAAAATTGAAACATTATAATATGCTATAATAACTAATAAGTATATAAATTAACTAAAATACTACTTTATATATAATAATTATATAAATTAATTAATTTAAACAATATATATATATAATGATAAAAATATTAAAATATTAATTAAATTCTAAAACATTAAAAATAAAAAATAATAAAAATATCAAAATATAAAATTGAGTTGTTACAATTTTTTTAGATTTTTAATTTTTTTTAGAATTTTTAAATAATATTTTAAAAATTCAGAAAATTAATTAATAAAACTTATTTAATTTTTTTAATTTTAAATATAATTTTATATATTTATTAGGGTAATATTTAAGTAAGAAAATTTTAGATTTAAATAAATTATTTTATTATATTTTATATTGCAGTTTGATTTAAAGTGGGAATTGTTATATTTTATAACAAAAATTTATTAAGGCCGGAGCCCTAAACCTGCAAAGCGGACGAGGCGGACGAAGAGGAGAAGGTGCGAGGTCGTCTAGCAGCTCCAGCGCGTCCGGCGGCACTTCCAGCAAAGCCGGAGGTGTCCGGCGACGCCTTCGGCGACGGCGGAGGAGTCCCGCAATGCCTTCGGAGTCGCCTGCTCAACGCACGTTGTCACTGCCATCGCCGCCGCTCGCCTCTGTAACTCCTCCTCCGATTTCGTTGTCACCGCCGCTCGCCGCTCGCCGTCGCTCGCCGCCGCCGCCGCACCACATGAAATCGCTGGGCAGATTGTGTCGGTTTCGGTGGTCCAGCAGAACGGTATTTTCCGCTGGTGCCGGCCGGCACGGCACGACACCTTAAACCCTGCTATCTTCTCTATTTTCTTCCCAAGTAGAGAAAGGTTTTATATTGAAATATCTATCGTACTGGCTTTCCTTCTTTTCGAGTAGACAAAAGGAAAGAAAAGGTTAAGGCTGCGTTTTGTACGCTTGTTTTCCATTTGCATTTTCCGCGGAAAATACGGTTTTCCAGAAAACGTGTTTGGTTTGCATTTTCCAGACTTATTTTTCAGAAAAAGATATAGCGTTTTTTTGAAAAACTAGAGAATGAAATAAAATCATTTTCCAGAAAATGGGAAAATGTGGTTTTATGGAAAATGAAAATAGAAAATTGAGCAAACCAAACGCTCCCTAAGTTATCTCTTCCCAATTATATATCTTCTCTCAGTATCTTCCTTTTTTTAATTTTCTATTAGTGGTATTGAATCAGTATAATTTGTAAAATTATATTTAATAGGAAAATAATAGATCAAAGATAAAATAATATAATTGCACATATGACATTGGAAACAATAATTGCTCCATTAGATGATTGCTCAAACTATAAACTTGAGCTATTAGGTTTCTCAGCCATTTTCTATTGGTTCTATAGTCTAGTCTGCCATTGTTAAGTTCTACCCTCATTCATGAGTAAAAGTCACTCAACTCTCGCAGTTCACTATAGAGTCTTACATCATAGCTTCACTTTTCCCTTAGCCATTCCTACTAGGCTACTTAGTTTCTCAGATGCACATGAGCTCTCAGCTTTGTCCATTAGTTGTTGTCCACGCTACTTCTCGATGCTCTTTGTCCTTCGGCCACTTGGTTGCCTCGTGCAACCTTCTCTAATATCTTTACATCTTGAGCCATCGAGCCTCCAACTGACCACACCAAGTTACCATCCAAAGTTACTCTAAATCACCACCTTAGTTCTTTTGTCTTGTGGTCCCTCGAATGTCCCATAACATCCTTCTTCAATCTCTATAATCTCCATACCACTAAGTATGTCACCTTGGCCACACCAAGTCATGAGCTCTTCAAGCTCCATGTGTATTCCTACAAGTCCTTGCCTACTCAAACACATATCAAATCACAAGATAAAGCCTAACTTAAACACTACCTAAATATCAAAATCCAATGCCACACAGGACCACTTAAGGCACGATCGAAACCAACAATCTTCTCCTTTTTAATGTTCAACAATCCGTTTAAGTTAGGAAAACCCAAATGAATGCAAATGAAATATATACTATGCAATGGGACCTAAGTTTAGGCTCCCCCTTCACCTTAGCTCCTCTAAAACTAGAAAATTTTCAAAATCATCACAAAAGGAGAACAAGGTTCCCATAACATTTTCTCTCTTCTCCCTTTAACTCCAACTTAAATTTATACTAATACCAAACACAAAGGAATCTCCCTAAAGGAGAATAAAATTTCCTACTTAAACTTTTTCTCGCTTTCCCTTTGTCACATATAAAAAAAATTACAGTAATAATGTCTTTATTACTTGTCTCTTGCACCTTCCATGATCCTTAACTCATATTAGATTCTTAAATGGATTTGACATATGAATACCAAGTCCCTTGATTATCAAAGCTGAAAATTTAGATTCATCCTTTCGACAATGTTATAGTTGACTCTTACCCATGTCTAGCCGACTGCTCTCTAAAGACAATCACATTATGTTGATCTCTAATCAACTGACCCCTTGATTTATCACATAAGTTGACTCCTACTTGTGTCTAGTCGACTGATGATAGTATTAGTCGACAATCAATTAATGATAGTATTAGTTGACAGTCTACTGGTAATATGAGAACCTCAGCCATGCCAATTTTTTAAATTCACTAAAAATTACACGACCTTATGAAAATTCTTAAATTGGGTAAAGAGATCTGTCTAAACTATTTCGACTTGGAAAAAAATAGATTTTGCCCTAAAATCCTCTCAATTCTAAAGTTAGACATATGACCCAAAACTAGCTAAATGCAAATGAACCTTAACCTAAAGTCATAATTTTGGTCGCTTTTCATTCTCTCTACCAAACAAAAAGCAAACTTAACCTAAAGTCATAATTTTGGTCTCTTTTCATTGTCTCTACCAAACAAAAAGATTAAAATGCACCCATTGCATTAGCTTATTTTGCATCTCATACAACTAAAATCCACTTTCATTCTCCTTGAACATATGTCAAATATTTCTCACATGAGACCTTCCCTCAATGTATTAATTTTCTAGCATAATTTCCTTAAAGCACATTGACAGAATTCATGGAGTATGCTAAGCATGCCTTCCTTGGGATCTGAAGATCATGGGTCTAACTTGGCTTATAAAGCTCTCCTTAGAGCTTTCCATTCTTAACCACTTTCCTAGGTCCAAATGTCACCTTGGCATTGTTCACCCCAAAAGACTTACTATAATTAAATTTCACCCTTGTATATGATGGTGCCTCGACATTAGATGATGAAGACTGATATCCTAAATCCAATCTATCATGTTTAGGTTTTTGTCTTCCAAGCAGTAGACCCATTAATAATTTTCTCTAGGATCTTCTTCATATTCTCAAGTTTTGCCCTTAAGTTTGATTTAACAATTGTAGCTTAGTTTAGAATTGTCATCTCCCCTGGGATATTCTGCCTACCCTTCTTGGGTCGCTTGCTCCCTCTCTACTTTTCTATCTCTAGGTAAGATAGACCTGAAATGATTATTGAAACCACAGTTGTGCATCGGCAAATGAATAAAATTATTACTCCTATGCAATGATGAATTTAAATTAGGAGAGTATACCTTCTCCTTTACATTTGGAGATCCCCTTGACACGAGCATTTATTCTTCTATTTCCTTATTTGCTCCTTCTTCACCTCCTCTTCTTCGGGCACTTCGTGTGGTAGTGGTTTTTCTCCACATGTGAAGCAAATTATGCGGTTCTTGTTCTTGGCTTCCTTTTTTCTACAATTTGGGTTAGTAGAAATGTTATTCAACTTACCAAGTTTAGGATTTACCTTCTTTACCTCTTTCTTGGCAATTGGACACCTATTCTTCTAGTGTTCCTTTTGGTTACGCCCAAAGTATATAATATGCTCCTTGTTCTTCTTTTGGGTGAAGGTGAGGTGCTTGAATGTTGAATTTATAAGACTTCTTCTATTGTCTTGGGTTCTTATTTGCTCTTTAAAAGGTGGATGGTTCCCCACTTGACCCATCCAATGAAGAAGTTCTAATGTCCTCATTGACTTCCTCAATTATTGGACCTTTTATATCTTCCTTTTCTTCATCCTGTGGTGCTTTGAATTTTTCTTCAATTCCCTCCACTTCCTATTCTATTTATTCATTTTGGACTTGCTTCCTCCTTAGAATTCGTGGTAGTGCAATCTTCCTCCAAAGATCCCACTCATCCTCATAATCTACAATTTCATCTAAATTTTCTTAGGCACCATGGAAATTAAGGAATCAAATATCTTCTTGATTGCTTCATAGATCTCAACCTCTTGATTTTCCTACCTTCCTCATCTGCCTTTGATACCGAAAGAGCATGGCAAGATTTCTTCCACAGTTGATCATGTACGAATGCTCTACCATTTCTTTCCAAAGTTGAAAATCATAATATGGTGGAATATCATAGTCCCTAATATACATCTCTTGTCGCTTTCTTGGTGATTAGTCCAAAAAACTAACCTCGCTCTAACACCACTTATTGAGACTGATAGGTGATGGATATGATTAGAGGCGGAGAAGGTGAATAGTATATGTACCTTGCAAGCATAAATTTCTAACTATTACTATAGATTTAGCAAGGTTACACAAGTTAACACAACATAAGAAAAATAATAATGGAAGCACATACCAAGGTCATTTACCTGGTTTGGCAATCCTTCTGACTCCTAATCTACAACCTCTGATTTGTCGATGGATTACTCTTGGTATTAGAAAGCTGCTAACTTTCTCCTTGTCAATCAACTACCAGAGGAGAAACTTTTTACAATATCAAGGATTTCAAGGAGACTGAAAGAAAGCTTTAAACATAAAGAGCAATGCTTCTAATAGGGTTTGACTCTCTTTCGCTAGCCTTTAACTCCTCCCCGAAGCCTCTTTTTATAGACTTAAAACTTCTTACTGTAATCTAATTTGCCATCTATCAGTCAACTGGTGTGTTCTACTTTACTTGATTAAGACAATTGTCAAGCTCTATGGATTTTTTTTTGTACTTTTCATCCTTGCATTCGACTATTTTTCATTCTTGGCATCAATCAACTACTTGAGTGAAACCTTACCATCAGTTGATTGATGTGTACCAGTCGATTGCTCACTTGACTCGTCCCCAAATAGAACTTTCTATTTGTTGCCCTTTTAGCCTCAATTGAGTGCCAATCAATTGGATTCCGCATAGATCAACTACTCAAATCCCAAATGAAGAGTATTGGGTTTCTTAGCCATCAATCGATGGGTATCCAATATCAGAGTCACTTGACTACCACTAATTCTAAGATTGAATCCGCCTACATTGAGAATTGCCCTAGCCTCATGCATATGACATGCGTATAAGTCACTTAACTTTTACAACTCACTATGGAGTCTTATCGGTTTGATTCGCCTCTTGGTCATCTTTTGTCTGGTCACTTAGTCTCTTGGATGCACACGAGCCCTCAACTCCTTCACATCTTCACCTACATAGTCCACCTCCATTAGATATTGTCCCAACTACTCCTTATCTAGTAGTCCCTCAATCACTTCATGTAACCTTCTCAGTTCTCTTCGAACCTTAAGCCATTAAGCCTCTAATTTGGCCATGCCTAATTAATGCTCCAAAGCTTCTCCAATCACCACCTTAGTGCTTCTTGTTCTATAGTTTTTCAAATGTCCCATACTATACTTCTTTGATCTTTACGGGCCTTCAAGCCACTAAGTGGGCCACCTTGGCTACATCAAGTCAGCTCTCCGAGCTCTATGTGTATTTCTGCAAATCTCAAAACAAAGTCTAAACATCAAAGCTAAGGTCGTACCGGACCACTCGAGGCCCGATTGCACCAATATCTAGAGTTGTCGAACATAGTTGGAAAGGGGTTTTGCCAGCTTGTCAAGGCCGATTGACAATGGCGAGGTGGAGAAAGGGACTAACTTCCAATTGATTAATTGCTATTTCATAATCAAAATATATAATTATCTGTTGCATATACAATATATTTATATTGTATAATTATATAAAATACTATATATATTATATTGTATTTAATGTATAATGCTATAATATATATATATATATATATATTATTAACTATAGTATAATAATAATATCTAACTGTATAATTATAATTATAACAGTATTATCTGTTATAGATATTAATTAATTATAACAGTGTAATTATATATATATTAGAACAGTATATGTTAATATATATACCTAATTAGTAGATATTATAACAATATGATACATTTATATTATAATTATCAACAATATAATTATATATTATACTATTATTACATATTCCTAGGCTCCCTAGGTTTATTGATGGCGGCTTTACAATTTTGTGATTTTGGGAAGTTGTGATTTCATTATTCGGAGCATAGTTTAATAACAAATAGAACTTATATATGTTATATAATTGTTATTATTGACAAATTGGTCTCAAAACTTGTCTTCTCCTTAGAGGTCTTTCATTATATAGGTAAGACAACCAACTATACAATTACAAGAAAAATAAATACATGGAGTAATTCTAGGAACCTAAATATCAGAGTATATACAACCTTTATTAGGGAATCAATTACAGGTAATTGACCCTAAATATGGTAACCTAAATCTTCTATTTATGAGAGTATATACAGCTTTTATTAGGGAATCAATTACAAAGATAATTAAGCTGCTATAATTTATTGCCTATTACTAGCTTCTCCCCTCAAATTGATGCGAGTGATCCTCAAGCATCAATTTGTCGTTAAGAAATTTATGTCATGATCGTGCAAAAGCCTTAGTAAAAATATTTGCCACTTGAAGATTGGTAGAAACATGAGGAAGAGAAATGATCTGAGCTACGTAAGCCTCACGGATGAAGTGACAATTAACATCGATATTGTTGGATATGGCTTGGCGGATTTCCTAAACGAATACCTGGTCGTTCATGAGAGACCTCTCCATGTCTACGGATTAAAAATTTAATCTGAATGAAGACCTATCTCCCAAATGACCGTCTCGTCGTCGTACTAAGTGGTTCGAGTTACAACTTAGTCAAACTTGATAGTTAAGCCTTGTAACGCGCTTAACCAATTGGTTGCGGAAAAAACGACGAGAGGATTACCGATTTTTGTGTTTATTATGGGGGTCCTAAATAATTAATTATCAACAATAATTATCAAATAAGAACATGATAATTAATTAACACCACATGCAATGATAGAATCAAAGAGCCAAGGTAGAGGTTATACCTTCCCGCTACCTCGCGATCTTTTATCGTATGACCCTCCCCTCTTGGACATCGTGTGGGCGACGATCTACCAAGAACCGGAGTCACCAAGGCCTTCCAATATCACCGTCTTCTTCCCTCTTCCATGCGCCAATCAAAACCCTAAACCCTAGGGTTTTCCGCCGGCCACCACCTCGACCTTCTCCTTGCACCGCCGGCCAACACCAAGCCCAAGGTGCGTCGGCCACAAGGGACTGATGTGGAGAGGAATAGGAAGATGAAGAAGGAGGAAGAAGAAGAGAGAAAAAACTTCTTCTTCTTCCCAAAACCCGCCGCCGGCCCTCCTCCTCCTTCCTCACCGTCGGCGCCGCAAGAAGCCAATCCCTGCCGCCGGTCAGCCTCTATCTACTCCTTGGATGAGCTCGCACAAGAGAGGGAGAAGAGAGGAAGAGAACTAGAAGAAGAAAGAGTCTTCTTCAATCCCTACTGTGAGCCTCTTCTTCCTCCTCTACCGGCGCCGATCACTTCAAGGAGAAGAGCTCCCTCTCGCCGCCAACCACCCTTCCTCTTGACCTGCTACCGAACGCCACAAAGGAGGAAACAACTCCTCATTGTCTAGTGTTTTCCGGCCACCAAGAAGAGAGGGAGAGAAAAGGAGAGGAAGAAGAAAACCCTTAGGGTTTTCACCTCCTTTGCCCACGCCGTGACCTAGGAGAGAGAAGGGAGAGAGAGAGAGAAGGAGAGGAGAGGTTTTGGGTTTTTCCAATTGGAATTGGATGTCTTGGTTTCATGACTCCATGGGGTATTTATAGGGCTACAATAAGGACCATGAGGAGGAGTTGGGTCTTGGCCTGCTAATGGATCCAACCCCGATCCATTAATGAAGAATCATTCCACTAAAAACCCTTCATTGAACCACCTCACCAACCCCATATTTACATATGGGCTCCACCTATTATGAGTACAATTTCTCCTCGTTTTTAAGATATCGAATGCCCGTTGATTAATTTAAATTACTGACAATTTTAATTAATTAACATCTAACTCCTTGATTAGTACCACTCATCCTTATCACCATGTTGGACCAAGTCCACTTGCAAGATTTAACATGATGAACCTTATGAGCTCATCAAGGGGGCATCATCATCCCGACTCACCAGGACACGGATTCCGTCTATAATCAACGGCTCGCCATGTAAATAATATTATTTCCCAACTTACCGGGCCTATCGATTTAACAGAATAAATCTCGCCACTTATTAAATCAAAGAAATAACTATTAAGTATATGTGCCCGTTATTATATTGGGATTTAGAGCATGTACTTCCATAATAAACCGAGGTTCGTCAGTATAAATTGGATGACCTCTATGTTGGTCCTACTCAATACACACAAAGTGCACTAGTGTAATTCTGTGGTCAAGATAAACCAACACTAAATTACACTACAACCATCCCGATAGTTTGCCCAAATCCATCTCGGTTGTGAGCCTTTACTTATACTCTGCAAGGGACTAATAACATGATCTTCGGTGTGTCACCACACACCATGTAATCTATAATGCATAGTATCAGGCAATTATGCATATACTAATATAAATATACATTAGTGATTTTGTGATTCTCTTTCAAAACGTAGATGTCTTATACAAAAAGCAAGGCTTTTAGTATACATCCTAACAATCTCCCACTTCTACTAAAAGACTCTGCTGTCCTCACAATGCCATACATCTGACTCCCTTATCCTCCACATGCCCAAAAGCTCTCGCTATCAAGGCCTTAGTGAATGGATCTCCTAGGTTGTCCTCTGATATAATCTAGGCGACAACAACTTTTCCTCGCTTGGGTGGTACTTGCGCTCTATGTGTTTACTTGCCTTATGGACTCGTGGTTCCTTCAGGTTTGCAACTACACCATTGTTATCACAACAAATTGCGATAGCTTTAAGCAAACCAGGAATCACATCCAAGTCCATCATGAGGTTCTTGAACCATATAGCTTCCTTTAGCCGCCTCAGAGGCTGCCACATACTTAGCTTCCAGGGTGGAGTCCATCACGTATTTCTTCTTGATACTCCTCCATACTATGGTTCCACCTCCTAAAGTAAACACAAAACCCCGAGGAGTACTTATTTTTGTTCCTATCTGATTGAAAATCTGAATTTGTAAAACCCACAGGGAGTAATTGGTCTGCCCGCTAAACCAACATATAATCTCTAGTCCTTCTTAGGCACTAATATATGTTTTACCGCAGTCCAATTTCCCTGACCTGGGTTACTCTGATATCTGCTAACTATGCTCACGGGAAAGCAGATATCCGGTCTCGTTTATAGCATACATGAGGCTTCCTATAGCTGAAGCATAAGGAACCGCCTTTTATATCCTCTATCTCCTTTGATGTTTTAAAATACATCTCCTTAGATACAGGTACTCCATGCCTAAAAGGTACAAAACCTTTCTAGGAGTTTTCCATGCTAAAACGAGCTAGAACAGTGTCTTTGTATGAAGCTTGGGATAAGCACAACATCCTTTTTTGACGATCCCTTAGAACATTGATCCCAAAGATGTGTCCTGCTTCTCCCAAGTCCTTCATATCAAACTGTTTGGACGACCATACCCTTACGTTTGATAATATTTTGACATTGTTGCCAATCAACAAAATATTATCTATGTATAATACAAGAACACCACTACGTTTCCGTCACATCTCTTATATACACAAATCTCATCCGGTCTATGAACAAATCCATATGACTGGATTATCTTATCAAAGCAGATGTTCCTTGTCATAGGTCCAGGAATCCGATTCATGTTCACCAGGGACCAAGTCCAAATACTCTCCCAAGAACATGAATTTTCCAGGTTGTTTAACAACCCTCCCATTACGACGAAGTACCACTTGTGTATCTTCTGTGACACGCGGTGCAGTGACTTATGGTATGTCCTCTTGTACAGTTGGTACTAAGGTCAGAAAGTCCCCTCTAAATTCCTCAAGAATTATTTTACTCATGGGCTTGTGGTTCATCACATAGTCTTATTCTAAGAATCGGGTATTCGTGCTAACGATCACCCTCTGACCGTTAGGACTATAGAACCACCCTTCGTTCCCCTAGGATAGCCTACGATCAAGTGCACTTTTGTACGAGAATCCAACTTATCAGTGTCTCCCTTCAGCACATGTGCTGGACTTCCCCATATCCGATTATGTCTTAGACTAGGCTTTCGCCTAGTCCATAATTCTATGGGAGTAGAGTGTACTGACATAGATGGTACCAAGTTCAGTCCGTACGCTGCCGTTTACAGAGCATATCTCCAGAACGAATCTGGCAACTCGGAGTGACTCATCATTGACCTAACCATCTCCATAAGAGTCTTATTCCTTCGCTCTGCTACACCGTTCTGTTGGGGCATACCGGGTGCAGACAATTGGGATTGAATCTCAACCTCTGATAAGCAAGTCCTAAACTCTCACTAGATGTACTTGCCACCACGATCTGATCGTAGTATCTTAATACTTTTACCTTGATGTTTCTCCACATCAGCCTTGAATTCTTTGAACTTATCAAAGATTCAGATTTGCGACACATTAAGTAAATGCCCCATATCTTGAATAATCGTCTACAAGAGACAAAGTATTCAAAACTACCTCTAGCCTGGATAGACATAGGACCACACAAATCAGAATGAACCAATTCTAACACATCTTTTGGCCCTATACCCCTTGGCCTTGAAAGGCCTCTTGGTCATTTTACCTTTCAAGCAAGATTCAAAGGTTGGGAAGTTTTCCACCACCAATGAACCCAAGGGCCCATTGGCTATCAATCTTTGAATCCTACTAAGGTTAATATGACCAAGTCTTAGATGCCAAAGGTATGTTTGGTTCATCTTAGAAGGTATCTTTCTCTTATTTTGGTTAAATGATGAACTATTAACTTCTATTTGTACCGTGGGAGATTTTGGTTCTTAAGTGTACCAATTGTCTATCAATATACCTGAACAGATAATCTTTCTATAACACAAAGTAATAGAATATCCATTATTTCAGAAACTGAACCAGAGTTCTTTCTAAAAATTAGGTACATAAAAGCAATCTTTTTAAAACCAAAACTTTATTTTCCTATCTAAAGACAAATAAATTACTCCCACTGCAATAGTCGTCACCTCCATAGCATATTCCATGTAGACGGTAATCTCTTCCTCAGCTAGTCGTCGGATTTCCTGGAACCCCTGTAAAGAAATGCAGACATGATTAGTGGCTCCCGTATCTACACACCAGGTACCGGTAGATAACACCGCTAAACATGTTACAACAACAAAATAAAAAGATATACCTGAATTATTCTTCTGATGGCGGGGACAGTCTGCCTTCCAATGTCCAAACTGCTTGCACGTGAAGCACTTGCCTTTCGGCTTCTTCACGCTACCCTGAGGTTCCTGTAATCTTGCCACTTTCTTTGCCCCAGCTTGTTTCTTCTTCTTCTTGCCTTTTGGTTTAGAAGTAGAAACCCCTTGAGCAATGAAAGTATGTGAACTCTGAGGAGAAAACCCTTCTGCCGCCTGGAGTTATGTCAGAAGTTCTGCCAACGAATATGTGCGCTTGTCCATATTGTAGCTTAGGCGAAAATGCTCAAAACTCTTTGGTAGAGATTGGAGGATGAGATCGACCTGGGTTTCCCCATCGATTTCTGTTCCAAGGATTTCCATCTCATTTAACCAAGCCATCATTTTGAGAACATGTTCCCTCACGGGCATACCCTCAATCATGGTGGTCGTTGTCAAGTTTCTCATAACCTCTTGCTTAGCGGCTCGATTATGATGTCCGAAGAGTTCGTTGAGATTGGACGTTTTATCACTGGTAATGGAAGAAGCCTGATGTTGATGATTCTGCGCCATCTCGTCTGCTTTTATCCACTGCCTAAAACATTCCTTCTCCTCTTCATCATAAACCATGCTAGGTTTTTCAGCACAGAACTTGACAAGCTCACAATTGGATTTCTCGGCAGTTGAGGCAAAGTCCAGGTTTAATTCCCAATCCATATTATTAGGGGCATTAAGTTGGTTCTCTTAGAATTAAATCAAGTGGGTCTAGATCCATTTTGAAAATACTTGAGAATCACAACAATCACACAATTTAGATTTCAAACAAATATTGATTTCTCAAAACAATAAATTTGAAATCAACCAACACCTCAAAACACCGAGAATTTCGCATGCCATGATGGTGTGAACGTATATGAATTCTACATGTGTAAGAGGAGGTTGTACCCATTAATTTTATTATCTTGCCAACCTAATTTTTTGACAAATAAAATTAATAGTTGGTCCTCTTCAGCCCTACAAATAATAGCAATGACTCCGATGGGGAGGATACTATTATTTGCATCTAAGTGTTTACCATTACACGATATTAAGAAAATTATCTCAGATAATGTGTCGTCCAATGGGGAAAATCACACGCTCATCAATAATTTTCTATAATCATGTCTGACCCAGTGATCCACAGAACAAGCTCATCCGATGGGGAGGAAGGAACTCAGAGCCGACGCGCAAACTTATTCGCATCACTTGTCAAATTAGTAATGGAGGCCGAGGGACCCTTAGGGTTCCTCTCCCACTTATTTATTTATAATAAGGACTTTTCATGCACACACGACAAGCACATAAACCAAAACAATAAACAAGAAAAATTCTAAATTTTTCCAACTATCATGGCTTTGGTCTCTAATGCGCCTCCAGTCGTGTCACCACCTCGTCCGCTCCTCCCTACACTATGCGCAAGCCACCATTGAAAGAATCTCCGAGCCGAGATGATAAGCTACTTATTTACATCCATCAATCCTATACTCCACAAAGGAGTGTACATAAAATCTAGATCGAAAGTAAACAAAAGCTCGGCTAAACATGTGTCGTATTTAATTATAAAAATTAAATAATAATTTAGCCTCGTCAACCCTGAGAAATCAAATAAGTTACAATCATGCACAACCAATCACATACACATTTTTAAGCTATAATAGTTGGAATCTCGTGCCTGCAACCAAAGAGTTCGCCTTCACACACCCTACTATCATCCGGCAAAAATAAAATACATGATAATGTGCAAAAAGTAACTGAATCCTAAACACACAAAACCGAAAACCTCAACTCTGATACCAGTTGTTGGATATGGCTTGGCGGGTTTCCTAAGCGAACACCTGGTCGTTCATGAGAGACCTCTCCATGTCTACGGATTAAAAATTTAATCCGAATGGAGACCTATCTCCCAAACGATCGTCTTGTCATCGTACTAATTGGTTCGAGTTACAACTTAGCCAAACTTGATAGTTAAGCCTTGTAACTCGCTTAACCAATTGATCGCGGAAAAGACGACGAGTGGATCACCGATTTTTGTGTTTATTATGGGGGTCCTAAATAATTAATTATCAACAATAAGTATTAAATAATTAAGAACATGGTAATTAATTAACACCACATGCAATGATAGAATCAAAGAGCCAAGGTAGAGGTTATACCTTTCCGTTACCTCGCGATCTTCTATTGTATGACCCTCCCCTCTTGGACGTCGTGTGGGCGACGATCTACTAAGAACCGGAGTCACCAAAGCCTTCCAATATCACCGTCTTCTTCCCTCTTCCATGCGCCAATCAAAACCCTAAACCCTAGGGTTTTCTGCCGGCCACCACCTCCACCTTTTCCTTACGCCGCCGGCCACCACCAAGCCCAAGGTGCGCCGGCCACAAGGGATTGAAGTGGAGAGGAATAGGAAGATAAAGAAGAAGGATGAAGAAGAGAGAAAAAACTCCTTCTTCCTAAAACCCATCGCCGACCCTCCTCCTTCTTCCTCACCGCCGGCGCCGCAAGAAGCCAATCCCTGCCGCTGGTCAGCCTCTATCTACTCCTTGGATGAGCTCGCACAAGAGAGGGAGAAGAGAGGAAGAGAACTAGAAGAAGAAAGAGTCTTCTTCAATCCCTACTGTGAGCCTCTTCTTCCTCCTCTACCGGCGCCGATCACTTCAAGGAGAAGAGCTCCCTCTCACCGCCGGCCACCCTTCCTCTTGACCTGCTGCCGAACGCCACAAAGGAGGAAACAACTCCTCCTTGTCTAGTGTTTTCCGGCCACCAAGAAGAGAGGGAGAGAAAAGGAGAGGAAGAAGAAAACCCTTACACCCTGTTTGGAAACTTTTGAGTAAAGGAATTGAATTGAATTCCAATTCTCATGTTTGGAATGAATTAGTAAAAAACAGAATTGAATTGAATTCCTTGATTTGGAATCAATCAGAATTGAATTCAAATGTTATATTTTTACCATTTTATCCTTCACCAATTAGAATATCTCCAACTCAACATTTTATAGCTTTATGTGAGAAATGGTTCTTTTGTTAACATCCCTCACGAATCAGATGAAGCTGTTAGGCAAGAACAAGTCTCGTGCAACGAATGAGATGAAGAGCAGAAATATTCTTACAACCAACAATAAGTGAGAGAATGTCATTAGAATTGACTGATTGAGCAAAACGAACTGCAAAAAACAAAAAAAAAACAAACAAACTGCAAAACGAACTAACTGATTAAAAAAAAACACATTATTGCTTGGATTAAGATCAGTTCAAAAGAGACGCAGATCTTCTGAGTGCAGATCGACGACGGCATAGCGCGGAGTGAGCAGGAAGAAAAAGCTAAGGAGGAAAGAGCTGATTTGTTTTGTTTGAGAGGAGCGATTTAGTAATTTAAAATTTTTAGGGGAATTCTCTTCACAAATCAGACCCCTTGAGGTCTGATTTGTTTTGAGGGTTTTGAAAGGAATTGAAATTCAATTCCTTCGTAAAAATGTATACCAAAGGATGGAATTGAATTCCAATTCTCGAAGGAATTCAATTCCACCCCTTTCCAAACAGGGTGTTAGGGTTTTCGCCTCCTTTGCCCACGCCGTGACCTAGGAGAGAGAAGGGAGAGAGAGAGAGAAGGAGAGGAGAGGTTTTGGGTTTTTCCAATTGGAATTGGATGTCTTGGTTTCATGACTCCATGGGTATTTATAGGGCTACAATAGGAACCATGAGGAGGAGTTAGGTCTTGGCCTGCTAATGAATCCAACCCCGATCCATTAATGAAAAACCATTCCACTAAAGACCCTTCATTGAACCACCTCACCAACCCCCATATTTACATATGAGCTCCACCTATTATGAGTACAATTTCTCCCCGTGTTTAAGATATCGAATGCCCGTTGATTAATTTAAATTACTGATAATTTTAATTAATCAACATCTAACTCCTTGATTAGTACCACTCATCCTTATCACCATGTTGGACCAAGTCCACTTGCAAGATTTAACATGATGAACCTTATGAGCTCATCAAGGGGGCATCATCATCCCAACTCACCAGGACACGGATTCCGTCTATAATCAACGACACACCATGTAGATCATATTATTTCCCAACTTATCGGGCCTATTGATTTAACAGAATAAATCTCGCTCATTGGTAAATCAAAGAAAAACTATTAACTACATGTGCCCGTTATTATATCGGGATTTAGAGCATGTACTTCTATAATAAACCGAGGTTCGATCCAATTATAAAGTCAGTATAAATTGGATGACCTCTATGTTGGTCCTGCTCAATACACACAAAGTGTACTAGTATAATTTTATGGTCAAGATAAATCAACATCAAATTACACTACAACTATCCCGATGGTTTGTCCAAATCCATCTCGGTTATAAGCCTTTACGTATACTCTCGAAGGGACTGATAATATGATATTCTGTGTGTCACCACACACCATGTTATCTACAATGCATAGTATCAGACAATTATGCATATACTAATATAAATATGTATCAGTGATTTTGTGATTCTCTTTCAAAACGTAGATGTCTTATACAAAAAGCAAGACTTTTAGTATACATCCAAACAGATATGTTTAATACGTTCATGGAAGACGAGATTGGCAGAAATATGAATAACACTAGTATTTTCTGCATGAAGAGGTGTAGGACTGCATAATGGAAAACCAAGCTCAGCTAGTAACCACAGAGCTAGTGGATTTCTACACAAGCTTAAGACATAGCTCTATATTTAGACTCAGTCGAAGACTTAGAAACACGGTCTTGTTTGTTTTCTAGGAAATAAGAGTTAGTCCAAGAAACATACATCATCCTATTGTGGAACGCCTTGTATCATTACACCCTGCATAATCAGCATCACTATATGCCACAGATCAAGTGAAGTACAACCAGGATAAAAAAAGTCCAAGAGAAACTGTGCCATGAACATAGCGAATGATTCTACAAACTACAGCCATGTGTAGATGCCTAGGAGAAGTTTAGAACTTGTTGTACAACATACGAGATATCAGGTCTAGTAATAGTAAGATAGATTAGGCTGCCAACAAGATGTCGATAGGATGCAGGATTTGATAGTAAGTCACCCTCTTCTTTCCGTTGCTTGAGATTAAGCTCCATCGGAATATCAACAGGAGTGGAATCTTGGAGACCAACAGCTGCCACCAATTCCTGAGCATATTTGTGTTGTGACAAAAAAAATACCATGGGAACCTACATTAATCTCTATACCAAGAAAATATGTGAGAGAATCCAAATCTTTCATGTGGAAAGAGTCTTGTAAATGCTGCTTTATTTGAGAGATATGAACAAAATCAGTACCCGTGATTATAATATCATCAACATATACTAAAAGAATGGCAATACCTTGCTCGGTCTTGTGAAGGAATAAAGATGCATCAAACTTGCTTTTTAGAAAAGCAAACTTGAATAAGGCAGAAGTGAATTTCTCATACCATGCACAGGGCGCCTGTCTTAGACCATACAATAAGCAATGCAATTTGCACATGACAGAAGTAGAGTTAGAAATTAAGCCTGCAGGAGGACACATATAAACATCTTCCTTTAGATCTCCGTGAAGAAATGCATTCTTCACATCCATTTGATGCAAAAGCCGCAATAGCCAAAATAGTGCATATGGTAGTCATTTTAGCCACCGGAGCAAAAGTCTCCTCATAATTAAGTCCATATTCTTGATTATTGCGAAGAGCAACTAAGCAGGTTTTGTACCTGTCTAAACTCCCATCAGATTTTGACTTTAATAGAATAAACTCATTTACAGAAGTGGAGTTACACCGGTAGGGCAATCAACCACATCCCAAGTCTTATTAGCTTCAAGAGCACATAATTCTTCTTGCATGGCTTGCTGCAAACATTCCTCTTTGTCTGCCTCTGAATATCTAGTACGAATAGTAATGGAAGAGAGAGTAGGTGGGAGGGTAGATATAGGATTATCCGTGTTATGAGATGGAAATCCATATCGAAAAGGAGGACCAGTAATTCTTGTGGAATGCCATAAGGGACTAGCTGGCAAGGCAGGTGTGGAAGGGGCCAACTTAGAAGATCTCTGATGGCAAATAATACCTGGCATAAACCTTGTAACCTGAGTATTAGGAGCACCAGAAGTGTTATCAAAAACAGGCAAGAGCTGGAAAGAAGACTGTGGAGATGAAGATAAAGGAAAGAACTATTGATTTTCAAAAAATAAAATATTCCTTGAAACATGCACCCGATTGGAAGTGGAATCATAGTACAAAAAGCCTTTTTGTGTGACACTATACCCTAAGAAAGCACAATGAATAGATTGAGCAGAAAATTTGTCTTTCTGTTGAAGGAAGATGCATAAAATAGACACACCCAAAAATGTGAAGGTTTGTGTAAGTAGGATGACGGTGATACAACTTAAAATACGGAGACGCAAAATCTAAAACTTTAGAAGGAACTCTATTAACGAGAAAAATGACTATAATGAGTGCTTCTACCCAAAACTTAGGAAGAACAAATGACTCGATTAGCAAAGTCCTAACAACATTTAAAAGTTGATGATTCTTTCATTCAGCTACTCCATTTTGCTGTGGAGTATAAGGACAAAAATGTTGAGAGATAATTCCTCTAGATTGTAGAAAAGATTCGAACTCATGAGACATATATTCCCCTTCTGAATCAAACCTAAGAATTTATATATGAGTAGAAAATTAAGTTTGAACGAGAGCGACAAATAGTTTGAACATTAAAAACACTTTTGATTTGTAACACAAAAAATAAACCCATGTATATCTACTATAGTTATCAATAAAGGTCACAAAATATTTGTAATGAGCTTGAGAGATGGTAGGGCTAATTCCCTAAATATCACTTTGTATTATTTCAAAGCTATATGTAGCTCTTCTACCTTTAGAAGGAAAGGATAAAATTTTACTTTTGCCAAAGTTTACAAGTTGCACAATCAGAAAACACTGTAGAAGGATGCACTCTCTTATTTAATAGACTGATTTCAACCAATGAGATAGAATCCTAGAGTTAGGATGACCAAGACGCTTATGCTAGACTTCATTGAGCACTCTAGACTTATTACAAAATAAAATTGGGGCAAAAGATGAGGAAAAACTGCGAGGAATAGGAAATTGCAAAAAAAAAAAGTCCATGCTTAGGCCCCTTCGCTATCAACTGCCCTGACGTTCGATCCTGCACTACACAACCATTATGAGTAAAATGAACACAATTTTGATCCACAAGTTGACCAACAGATAGTAATTTCACAGAAAGATTTGGTGATACAAAAACACCCTTAAAGGAAGAAGATACATCACCCACTGCTACCATTAGCTATTTGATTAAACAAAGAACCACAATAATCTCAGATATTGCTTAATCCATGAGAAGAATTAGTCATATGATTAGAGGTACCTGAGTCTACGACCCATGAAGTTGATACAGAATCAGTACCTTAAAGTCCAAGTGTCGAAAATGCTTGCACAATCATTTCTTGCACTGCCTCTCGAGTTAGAGGAGGTGTTGTAGGTTGTAGGGCAGTAACAGGAGTTGTTGGAGCAACATAGTAATAGGTTGCAAAACACCAGTAGTAACAACAACATGATAGGCTTTGTTGGAGCGAGGAGGACGAGTAGGACACTCTTTAATGATGTGCTCAGATTGCTTGCAATAGTTACAAAATTTCTCAGGGAAGTGAGGAGCAATATGGTCATATTTTTTACAGCTATAGCACTGTGTTGTGCTCATGTCTCGTCCTTTCCCTTTTCCCTTGTCATATGCAATATACGCAACTGAAACATTATTAGAAGAACACGAGTCTGCTCCATGATGTTCTGAGTATTGATATGTTGTAGAGTTCGCCAAAATAGATGCCCAAAGTTGGAATAAGATCTCTATTTAATAGAGAGACACGAATAGATTCAAATTCAAGTCACAGTTTCATTAGAAATTGATCTCTTTGACTAGTTTTATATACTTGTTGTACTGCTTCCACACCTTTTGTAGAGACCTTAGCTATAACAAGATCTAAATAATCATTCCACAAAGTTAGAAAACCAGAATAATATTCTTGAACTAATAGATCCCCTTGAGTATAGTTAGCAATGACTAACTCAAATTGAAAATGCCTTGTATTGTTGTCTTGATTATAGACCTGCTTGTGATAATCCCACATTGCCTTTGCAGACTTATGGGGGCGTAAAGAAAGAATTAGATGTGACTCCATAGAAACAAGAATCCAAGTCATGATTTGATTATTTTTAGTAGCTTAAGCTGCCCTATCTGCAGCAGTAGCTGCTTCTTTGGTACTGCCATCTATATGACCCCACAGTTTCTTACCCTTGAGAAATGTCTTCAACTGAAACTCCCATGCAGCATAATTTTTCCTAGTGAATTTAACACGGACATGATCTGACCTCTCCATAATCACTAAGGCTATAACTAAGAAGGCTAAGATTTCTTGGATGTTAGCTCTGATACAATGACAAATTGGTCTCGAAACTTGTCTTCTCCTTAGAGGAGGTCTTTCATTATATAGGTAAGACTACCAACTATATAATTACAAAGAAAATAAATACATGGAGTAATCTAAGAACCTAAATATAGTAACATAAATAAGAGATACAACCTTTATTAGGTAATCAATTATAGGTAATTGATCCTAAACATGGTAACCTAAATCTCCTATTTATTATATACAACCTTTATTAGGGAATTAATTACAGAGATAATTAAGTTACTATAATTTATTGCCTACTACTGATCATTATGAGAATTTTACTATAATATATTGTTGGTGCAAAAAGCATTAGACATGAACAGTCAACCTCTAGTGTTTCGATATTTGACAATATACCAAGGTCTTCAATCTAATCAAGGATTAAGCTAAACAGGACTTGACGTTTGGTAGGATAAACTCAGGTTTGATCAGTTTGACTAAAGGGTTAGCCAAACAAGACCTGATATTTGGCAGAGTGATTAGCACCCAGGGTTGTTCAGTTTGATCAAGGGTTATCCAAACAGGATTTGATGTTTGGCAAAGTGATCAAACCTAGATCTGATATGTTTGACAATATACCAAGGTTTGGTCAGTTAGAACAAGTGTTAGCCAAATAGGATCTGATGTTTGACAGAGAACCCAGGGTTGGTCAGTTTGACCAAGAGATAAGTCAAGCAGGACTTGATATTTGGCAGAGTGACTAAACCTATCTGGTTGGTTAGACCAAGGACTAAGCCAAATAGGATTTGATGTTTGGCAGGAAGAAGTCTAGTCAGGATCAGATGACTAGCAAAAAAGTCCTTGCCAAGGCACCGAAGACCTGGTGAGTGAAGCTGGGCACGAAGTCCTGGTTCGGGGAATTAGGCACAAAGACCTGACCAAGAGTTGGGCACCGAAGTCCTGATTCGAGGAATTGGGCACGAAGTCCTGGTCGAGGGTTGAGTACCAAAGTCTTGGTTCGAGGAATTGGGCACGAAGTCCTGGTGGAGGATCGAGCACGAAATCCTGGTGAGTGAAGCTAGGTAAAAGTCCTTGTGAGTGAAGTCAGGTAAGGTAAAGTCCAAGGTTCTAAAATTCGCTAGGCGCTAGTTGGGCGCTAGACTAGTGCCTAGCTCCTAGGCCGCCTAGGCGGGGATTAATCGGCGCTAGGCGGATTAATCGGTATCAACATAAATTACATAATTAACATTATAACATAATAAATCACATATTATAACTCCAAGTCCAACACAATAATATCAAATTTAAAATAAGTTTAAACTTCAAAATTACATAACAAATAAAATTTCATAGTCATAAAACACAAACTCAAATTTAAAATCAGTTCAAACTTCAACATTACACTAATAAAATTTATTCTACTTCTTCTTCTCCATAATTTTCAACAACTTGGTCTTCATCGGACACAAACTCAATATCATCATTGTGTTCCTCCTCTTCTTCTTCGGATTCAAAATCATCCTCATGAAATTCTCTTACTCTAGACCTTCTTCGGGGTTGTAGATTTTCATCCGCTCCACTTGCTTCATCAACCATTTGTCATGTGAGCCCAGAACCTAGTTCAACTTCATCATCTTCCCCACCATCCACAATCCAACCTTGTGCATTTGAAGCATCTTTTGCAAGAAGGGCATCGACATTTTTTTCTTTTTCTCTTTTTTGTTTGTTCAACAATCTAGCATTAAATTGGACAAATACTAGATTGTTCAATTTGTTGACATCCAATGTGTTTCTTTTCTGTGTGAATTTAAAAAAAAAGAGTGAATATTAAAATTAGTAATATGAATATATACTTGACTTTAATTAAAGAATAAAGACTTAAAGTTTAAAACTTACTCTTTCAAATGTACTTCAATTTCTTTCATACCCAGATGCTCTTGTAGTTAATGAAAGTATCCTCAATGCCACTCTTAGCAAGTTGGGTGTGTGAGCGCCGTATGTACTCCACCATGCACATGGATCAAATGTATCATCATTTTTTTCACATGCTTTTGCTGCCAGTGTTTTTCCAAATAACCCAGTCTTGTCTCTATATTTTGCAAATTCCTTGTTAATAATTGCATCTTGTAGATCCAACTCATTGGCATGCAAAATTTCTATACATTCAAAAATCTCCATCGCAACCTCCTCATAAAGAGCAATAGAACTATCTTTATAGTAAAAATAGGGATTCAACAAAAAAGCAGTGGTATGCAATGATGTATCGAGTCTATCCTTCATTTTTGACTCAATAATTGCTATGATAGGCTAATAATTTGATTCCATGTTGTTCAGGGCAACCTTGATATCTTCTTTAACTTGAAGAAGCTCCCCATATAGATACCCCATTGATGACTTTCTATCTCCATCTACCAATTGAAGAACTTTAACCAAAGGAGCAAATATTTTCAAACTAAGTGTTACACCATTCCAAAAACTCATGCTCGTCACAGTAGAGTAAGCCAATTTCCCTTTATTTGTCTTTGGCCATTTATATGTCTCCCGCATATCACTTGTAAACATGACCCGTAAACTTGCTTTTTTTCAATCAAACTTTGCAATGTGAGAAAATTTGATGCAAACCTGGTAACTCCTGGCCGGACTATGTCTCTTTTCTTCGTGAAACTTCTCATCAATGACAAAGTCTTATGGAGAGCATAAATGAAAATAGCAAAAGATTTGGATTGGTTAATAACCTTTTTATATCGTGGAAGTTTGCCAATACTTTCAAGCAAGAGATTAACAGTGTGAGTTGCACATGAACTCCAAAAGATACCAGGTCGCTTTTCTTTCATCAATTTAGCTGCAACCATATTGTTTGTGGCATTGTCTATTACAATCTGAATAATATTCTGAGCTCCTACTTGTTCAACACACTTGTCAACATACTCAAAAATAAGTTCAGCTGTATGTGCCTCATCTAAAGACTCCTTGGACTCAAATGTAGTACCTTCCTTGCAATTAACACACAAATTTAAGATACTCCTTTTTTTCTATCACTCCATGCATCTGTCATGATCGAGCATCCATTCTTTTTCATGTTTCTGCAGCAGTTGTTTTGTTCTTTCAACTTCGGCTTTTAACAGTGGTTCCCTTAGTTGATATTAAGTTGAAGGCTTGAATCCTGGTCCAAATTGGCCCACTACTTTCATTAGTTGCTTGAAACTATCATTATCAACGGCATTGAATGAGATTCCATTTTCATAAACTCATCTTCCAATATATTGTTGAACTTGTTGAGTTCTCTCCTTGAAAAAAGTCTCATTTATATTTTTTTGGCGAAACACTTTACTCTCACTTGAACTTACATTTTCTGGAGCAATTGCTGATGCAAATCTATCTATGGGGCCAAGAGGAAGCGATTTTTTAGATGAATCTATCCCTTCAATTTCAGAACCTTCTTCATTCGAAGAAATAGTCACCTCTGCTCTACAACTTTGTTCTTCCATTATTTTGTTCTTCTTTCTGTTCCTTCCTTCTAAAATAGCCTGTTTGCACTTGTTTTTATCTTCTTGAGATGCTTTTCGACAACCAGATGCATTTCCAGGTATATTTCCAATGTGCTCCATAATCCTATATACTCCTCCCGACATTATTTTTCCACACAACTTGCATTTAATTTTGTCAAGGTTCTTAGGATCAATCAACATCCCAAACTCCCATCCAATGTCATTTGACTTTCTTCTAAGAATCCCGCATTCAGGTTGAGTAACTGATGCTGTCAAAGATGGATTACTTGTCATTGTAGGGCAGAAATAACCTGAAAAATTATTTTAAAACAAATTTAAGAACTTTAGAATCATTAATAAATTATAAAAAATCAAAAAATTATATATAAAATATAAATTTTAAATATAAATTATATATAAAATATAAATTTTAAATATAAATTATATATAAAATATATTTTTTTTTAAAATTTTAAATATAAATTTTTGAATAAGAATATGATTTATAATTAATAAATATGATTTATAATTTAAATTTTCTATTTATTTAAGGAAATGTTTAAAACTTTAAATAAAATTAAATAATAAATATAAATAATAAAATTAAAAAAAAACAGCGCCGGTGTAGGCCGCTGTCGGCCTCGTCGGACGAGTCGCGGGAGGCGTCCGGCGGTGCCGGCAGCTTCGCCTCCTAGCCTGGTTGCGAACTTGGTGTTCGAGGCGGTCGGTGGGCGTTGGGCGGCGCCTAGGCGCCCGCCTACCCCGCGTTTTCAAACGCTAGTAAAGTCTTAGTTTGTGTGGGAAACCCTAAGGAGTTGACCTTAGGTAGCAAAGTCTTGGAGAGTTGACTTCAAGCAAAGCCTAGTATGTCATGTAGATTTACAAAACTAAGGCTTAGGATTATTTTTTTGTTTACTCAACCGGTTGTGGGATACCAATTGTGGGATCGGTGGTGTCGATTGAGAGGGGGGGTGAATATCGATTGTCGTTTTTTTTGTTTTTCTGAGTTCGTCGTTTGTTCGTTCTTTCTACCAAGAGTGTTAGTAGCAGCGGAATAAAATAAAGAAACAATAATAGACATGCGGGATTTACTTGGTTCCCAACCCCCTAGGGTCAGTACGTTCAAGGCCTAATCACGAGAAATGCCCGTCCACTAGTGGTCTCCTTTTCGGAATCTTTCCGGAGGCAGAGAAACTCGTCTTACAGTTTTGAGTACAAGCATAATAATGATAATGAAATAAATACAACTTGTAATATGCAAACCAAATAATGATGGAGACTGATCGGAAGTCTTGAGCGCAGCGCACCCCTCTTGGAGATTCCTCGATCGCAGATCTTCATAGTGTTGTTTTCTAAGCGTAGAAACGAAGAGTGGAATAAAGAATTTCGTTGACTTGAATGTAGAGCCTTCATCTCCTTTTATAGAGGAGTCAGATCAAATCCTTATCTGGATCAACTCTTTTCTAGATGAAGTCATATCTGGATGAAGCCTCATCTTCACGTCATCTGGCTTATCTTTATCCTCATCTAAATCATAAATATAAATTAGATTTTTTGCCACATTTCTTCTAAGTGAGCATTTCTGACAATTCAGTAATTTGAACCGAACCCAGTCGGTCTACCGAACCGCTGGTTCGGTCTGCTAAACCGGTTTGGGTCCTGTTCGACCCGAGTCAAGTCTGGTTTACCTATTTGCATTTGTTTGCTCTTTGTTTTTCTTCAAGCTCCAGGTTCTTACAAGAAAAAAAAATACAAGACAAACAAACAATCCTAAGGTTCTTGCAAGAAAAAGAAATACAAGACAAACAAACAATCCTAAGCTTTAGTTCACTAGGTTTACCTGACATACTAGGTTTTGCTTGGAGTCAACTCTCTAAGACTTTACTACTTAAGGTCAACTCCTTAGGGTTTCCCACACTCATTAGGACTTTACCTTGCCTGGCTTCACTCAGTAGGACTTTTACCTAACTTCACTCATCAGGATTTTGTGTCCAATCCTCAACCATGACTTCGTGCCCAATTCCTCGAACCAGGACTTCAGTGCCCAACTCTCGGTCAGGTCTTCGTGCCCAATTCCTTGAACTTGGACTTCGGTGCCCAACTCTCGGTCAGGTCTTCGTGCCCAATTCCTTGAACTAGGACTTCGGTTCCCAACCCTCGGCCAGGTCTTCGTGCTCGACCCTGCAGGTCAAGACTTTGTGTATAGACAAACTAGGACTTTCTGCACACTTAGCAAATACGTTAGATCACAACACAAACTTAACTTTGAACCCTTTGCCATTATTAAAACCAGGTTCTATCTGGTGCTTCCGGCACCAACATATATCTGTCCAAAAAAATCCTATATTTCATTCATTGATAAAACTTATATAATTGCAATATCATTTTTTGCATGATCATGCTTTTAAAAATAAAATCTCCTTATATTTCATATAAATTGATAAATAACTAATTGATATTTTTAGCAAGTGAATAAATATAAAATAATTTTGTAGTTTACAAATATAAATGGGTGCTTTTGTACCCCACGCTTCTTTTATTTTTCTTGCATATATGATATTTTGTTATGCCCCGAGAGAGAGGAGTCGCTAGTCCAATATACAATCGAACAACATCTCCCCTGTACGATGGACAATTTGGAACATTAATACAAACACCCATACAGTATATATGGCCTCTAGTCTTAAATAAGGATATAACATATAAAAGAAATGTATTCATAGCTATAAAATCCATAAACTCACCTGAGCTGCCCTCCGTACAGACACGTAGCAAAACATCGCATAAAGTCCACCAGAGGATTCAAAAATACAAACCACGAGTGAAATACAGCCCAATACAAGTCCACGATGTAAAACAAATACAGAATAAGAGGTATGCTGTAATCGAAAACAAAAACATAAGCCGGAGTCGTCAGGACTTAGAACTGGTAACTGGGGCTCCCCTGGCCACCAATCAACCTGAAAATAAAAAATGGGTAACGGGTGGTAAGTCAAAGTGAACTCTGCGGGTATAGAGATAGATATGCATGGCAAAATACATAGTTGTACAAGCTATAAAGAAATAACAGGATACAGTCTCAAAGGAAATATCAGAATATGCATAATTGAAAGTACCAAATGAATATACATACCAGAAATCAACCTATCCCGATCATAAAAGGGCTCGTATTATACGAGCAGGTGCAGGATCATCGATACTAAACACATAATATCTCCTGTATATGCATGTTAAACATATGAAGCAAACAAATACAACAATCATAATCAAATGCACAATGCATCATATGCATATGATGCAATGACATGATCACCTCTGACACCAGTCGAGCCACCGAGACATATCATATGTGTCGGCTGAGTGTGTAGGGTTGTAACAACTGTACGCACTCTGCCATCAGTGCTCTTGAGTGACCTAGTGGATAGGATGCTTGCGGAGGACCACCTTTCTGCCCTAAGTCATATGGGGGAGCTTCGCTCTCATCTCCTCTGGTCACTGGAAAAAGGAGGGATTTCTGTCTGCTACCACGTTCCGGAACCACTACCTATGAGCGTTCGAGCGGAGCAGCATAAAGCAACTCCACACACCTAACGGTATCTATTAACCCATGAGTGACCGTGTGTGCAGATTATGTAACTGAGGACGAGCTCAGACCATAAGGGATGTCGATGATCACCAGTATGAAACAGTGCAGGGATGGTGTATGACTTTAACACATGCAACCCCTCCAAGTCATCATATATAACTCAACCTAACATGCACAAGTCGATCACATATATAATAACATAACTATCATACATCTAGGCACACACTAGAATCAATCGATGCAGATATAAAATAACATGCCACTATATCTACGTACACATGCGTACATGAATATTATACAGAATCAGATATCCAATATAGAGATTGCATAGACAGGAATTAGAGCATCACAAAGATCAAGCAATAAGTATTAAGCAGAATAACAACAGTAACAGATGTAAGGTAAATAAAAATCTACTGCAACAAACATAAACAGTCATGCATAAAGATAACGTGAAACTAAAAAAGACAAGCAAGAAGTACTCGCCTCAATAGAAGAATTTGTAAGTGAAGAGAACCACCTGCCAAATAATCTGCAATAATAAATCTCAATCAATGTCCTGTATCAGAGGACATTTTTTAAATAACTATTACAAAAATAGTAACTAGCTAACAAGTTCCTAAATTGTATTAGGGTTAACCTAATCATCTATTTCATTTAATTACCAATTAAATGATTAGCTCTTGCTAATTTTGGATTTAGGTTCAAGTTTAGGTTTAGTCCACCCCGAAACTAGTATCCAACCTAACTCATTGTAAACATGCTCCAAATGGGCTGCTCACGGATAAAAGACAAGAAGTATCAAATAGAACACAACTACTCTAATTCATAACATAGATCTAAAACCTCCTAAGCACCCACCCAAGGTCTTAGCTGAACCAAAGCAGAGAACATCAAGCTGTTCTAAATCAACTACAGCAACAAGAGATCTCCAAGTTCGGTCTATCACCAAGGTTTCAAGAGATCAAAGCACCAAAAATTAATCCCATCCAACACATGAGCTCACAGCAGCATAACGAGGGGATTGACAGATGCAAATTCTATAACCAATACGAAAATCAAAGATCAAACTCTTCTACACGAGGAAATAGAAGCAACCTGGTTGGAAGACAACATTCAAAACATCCCTCTCCATATCACACATCAATTCCAGCCAAACCAACTCAATATCATCAAGAACAAATCAAGATCAAGCCTAATCTGATGGCCACGGTAACCCACTAGCCAAAATCCAAGGAATGAAGGAAATCACCGGATCCACACATAGCTCATTTCCAACTACAAATCCTAATCTAGATCAAATCAGAACTTACAGTTGCCCTCAAAACCAACCAAATTCGATTCCAACAGAGTCATCCAATCGACAGACAACAGAACCTATAAAACATGAATTCGTCTTTGGAACAGAACCAACAGTAAGCTACAGATCCAAGAACATCATGTTTTAAGAACTAATCCAATCACCGCTCTAATTTTTACCCAGATCTCGGATCTATTGACACCAACACTAAAATCAAATTCAGAAACGACACTCTCGGCAGAAATTGAAAACCAAATCAGAGTATTAGCTATCACAACCCAAAAACCACAATTCGGTTTCAGAAAGCCATTACTCTATAGATCAAAACTCATAACCAGATCAATTTCTACATGACAAATCCCTATAACAATCCCTTACCTAATCTAGCGTTGGCAAAGATGCTCCAGCTTAGATCCGGAAGCGCAGTTCCCAAACCTCAGCTCTGACTCCCCCTTCGTCGTCGGACACCAGCAACAAACCTAGATCTTTGGTCTAATGAAGAGGCTCACGACTAGAGTAGAAGGTGGTACACGATGCACCCCAGGCAAACTCGTCTCGGCTCCCTCCACACACTGCGCCGCATCGAAGGAATAGTTTGTCGAACTGGGGCTGGATTAGCCAAGGGAGAAACACCGCAGCTCTCTCTCTCTCTCTCTCACTCTCTCTCTCTCTATCTCTCGCGTGTGCGGGAAAAAAGAAGAAAGGAGGAGGAGAGGAGTTGAGAATCGGCGACACCGAAGAGGGGAAGCTAAGATTGGGGAGAGAAGTCGGGCGGAACTCATCAAGAGAAAAACCCCTTCTTAAGTGGGCCACTTTTTCAATTAAACCCGCCGATTTTAGCTAAACCAAACTTAGGCCCTTATGTTAAACTCATTAGCTATTTAACCCCTTTAACTTTTTAGCCTATTCAACTTTGGCCCCCTATTTTAGGATTTACATGCACTGTAACCCCTATAATTTAGGGTAATTTTTCGAAAATTTTCTGGATCGGCTTTCGAATTGTCGTATTTAACACTCCCCCACTAACAAAAATTTAATCCCCAAATTTCGTCATTTACCACAGCAATACTAGCAACCCATATGTTGTACTAATACCGTATAAGTGCGGTAGGCAAATCAATACCTAATTTCAATCAGCTCAACAACTGATCAACTCGCATGCACCTTAAGTAAATAAGTGGGGCATAACAACCGCAACCAGTGGATATCTTTGACCGCCTCATTTATGTCCAATACTTCTCCGGAAGGTAAGAAAATAGTTAACTCCACATCCTTCGCACCCTAGTGGGTCGTACATCCTGATGTACCATCGAGATTATTCATTCACATATACCCAATCTATGAGTCAAAATCCCTCATAGAATAGCATAGCGCCCTCGGTATCTTCCGACTCGAGGTGGCCTAGTCACGTAAGTGATTCGCCTCAGCGCAAATCATAAGTCCGAAGGTACTTTCTTGGTTATCCAAACCAAGTACAAGCGGTAACCCGTAAGTGTCAAGCAACTAGCTCCACACTTTTCCGTATCAGCCCAAGCCACCCATCAACATGTACTTTCGAGTTCATCAACCAAGTACAGGTGATCCATGGTCAAAATCCCCACGGAATAGGATGTATCAATCCTTTAGTATCCATGATAGTATGTAAATAATGCTACCCTTCTACATCAATGTAGGTCATGTACCCTATACATGCCTTCCAAGTCACCTAACCAGGCACAAGTAACCCAAAGGTCTGAAACTCCTTAAACCAGGGTAAGTCGATCCTATACTAATTGAGTCACTACGGTAGGCAACCCTAATCCTCGCCCTGCTAATAATAGCTAGTACAAATACTATGAATAGTAAGGTTCAGGTAAAATCAAAATCCTTAACCTCTAATAGGTTGTCGACAGATTCGACCTTGACTTTCCGACTCAACAATTGGTGGTTCTAGAGAAATTAACATTCTCCGTCTCAAGGTCTTATCCGCAACGTGTCAACTGATCGCTCACATGAATGATCACGAATGAGATAGATTGACTACATGTCAATTCAACTAAAACTAAGTCTATGAATACCCATCCAGTATGAATATACGATCCCACTACCGTGAAAGTCTAACCACTCGTAAATCTAATAATGAATATTAAAGGTAGGATAGTTCTAGAATGATATTTTTAGCAAGTGAATAAATATAAAATAATTTTGTAGTTTACAAATATAAATGGGTGCTTTTGTGCCCCATGCTTCTTTTATTATTCTTGCATATGTGATATTTTGTCTTGATATAGTTGGGGATCGATTCTGATGGTGTATGAGAATTCATATAACCGACTTCACTTAGTGAGACAAAGACTTGTTGTTGTATATGAAATTTTGTCTCTGAAAGAGATTTTGTTTAACTTGCATCATGACATTTTATTTTATAGCTTGTATTTTTCCTTTTTTTATAATGTCAAAAATGGAAACAGATATAGATTAATTAGAGTATTCATGATGTTCTTAAACATGCGAGTGAAGTTATATACAATATTTATACTTTTTTTTCCTCGCGATGGTTTGTTGATACCAAAAAGAGAGAATGTTGACCTAGGCTAAAATCTAAATTATTTCTTTAATACGCTAATTTTTTGACAATGCATAGGTAGACAAATGATCCTAAAACAACCTTATGATTCATCTTGGAAACACTCATGCCAACTAGAGAATTAATTTTATTAGCAGTGGTTATACTATAATATGATTGAATTCAGTAATGGGTTCACATGCTTCAAACATCTTGCTAGTGGGTGCTAGTATGTTTCCAAGTGGCTAAAAATCTCTTAAGAAATTTGATATGTAATAAAGGTGGAATTTGATGCTAAATTAAAAGTCAAATATAAGCAACAACATCGTGAATATTTTGATTGTTGTGCTTTTTAAGTACTTGTCTGCAATGAATTTGAAGGTTGTGACGAAGATATCCCAAATGATTAAGAATTTTGAGCTACTTGATCTAAATATGAGTATAAGCAACAAATGCAATATAGTAGTAGCACAGTTGGTGGTAGTGGCAGTGTTGCAACTATTGCACCAAAATTGGGGAGGATTGCAAGTGCTTGTATTACCTCATCAAGAAGTGGTATTGGATGTTACTTTCCTTCCATGGGATGAAGTTGTGCAATTAATCAAGATTTAAAATCTAGACCCGTGCCAAGGTTTCGGGCCCAGACTGAACGATATAGTTTCGGTATTGTATCGTGTCGTGCCGGTATGGTTTCGGTATTTTTTATTTATATATATTGATTATTAGATAAATATATCGAAACAATAGACTTTTCTAGGATTTTTAAATGAAATTTAAAACAATAGAAAATAATAAAAAATATTGATTTTTAAATGAAATTTATATATATTGATTATTAGATAAATATATCGAAACAATAGACTTTTCTAGAATTTTTAAATGAAATTTAAAACAATATAAAATAATAAAAAATATATCAAAATATAAATCTTATTATTAAGTTTTTTAAAATTTTTAAATGAAATATAAAACAATACAAAATAATAAAAAACTATCAGAATATAAATCTGATTATTATATTTTTTTTAGAATTTTTAAATGAAATTTAAATACAATACAAAATAATAAAAAAATATCAAAATATAAAACTTATAATTATAATTTTAAAGATTTTTTTAGAATTTTTAAATGAAATTTAAAACAATACAAATTAATAAAAAAATATCAAAATATAAATCTTATTATTATGATTTTTTAGATTTTTTTTTAGAATTTTTAAATGAAATTTAAAACAATACCAAATGATAAAAAAATATTAGATTATAAATCTGATTTATTAAAAAAATAAAATTAAAAATAGTAATATTAAAATTTCATTATTAATTAAGTTAGGAATTGATTAAATTAAATAAATAAAAAAAATTTAATGTGTTAGGGCATCGCGACATCGCGTCTGCGTGAGCATCGGCGGTGCCGAATCCGTCGTGGGATGCCTCAGCGGCGCCGGAGGTGACCCGCAACCGCTCCTGCGCGTCCGACGATGCTTCCGGAGGTGTCCGGCGTCACTAGAAGCATCCGGAGGCTGCTCTTGCGACACTGTTGTGCTCGCGAAGTTCCGGGACGTCGTCACCTTCGCGGGGTTTAGGGACTTTTTAATCTGCTTCACTTAACTAATGATGTGCCATGTGCTTTTTTATTTTTGATATATTTTTGTTGCATAATTAATTAATTTGATTGTGTATATTAGCTTTCCCTTCCGTATGAATTTATAAATTGTGTGCAATCAAGATTACTCCATTGTTTCTTAATTGACTTGAGAATGTGGGAGGCTTAGGGGAGATTTTATAAAGTTGGGTTTTCAGATATTAAAAAATTATAAAATAAAATTTAATCATAAAATTTAATTATATTTTATTGCTACAATGTGTTCCAATTTCTTTAGTTGTTCTTTCTTGTGCCTGTATATACATCATTCATTCATATATTTATGTGTAATGTGTTCATATTTCTCAAATTAGATTTAAAGCATTTGATTTAATTGTTTATAGAAAATTCAATAACTAGTAAAATGGCTCCTAAACTTTTGTTCGACTCTCAAAAGAGAGAAAGAAAACTGAGAGAAGAAGCATTAATTTAAAGCCAAGTAGGTGATATTGATAAATATTTTACAAGCAACAATAAAATGTGGATAGAAGAAATAATCAACGCGATTTGATGAATGTAGATTGAGAACTTGATTAATCTATGAAGGAGAATGATGATAAAGAAGTCATTCTCTCATTGTAAACGAAGGTACTGCTAATATTATGGGAGATCTTCAACATGAAAATATAAATGCAGATAACTTATTTCCCTTGAATATTGATGATCTGGGGAAATGGGATAAAATTGGTAAAAATATTTAGTTAATATTTTTGCTACCAAAACTGCAAGACACGTAATATCTAAGTGATTATTTAGAATATTTTTGTTATGTTATTTGATTATGTTACATTTTAAATATTATATGTTATTTGACATTTTATATTATACTTTATGTTTTATATATTTTGTTTTAGAAAATCATCTCATTGATAAAAAAAAAATGACCGCATTTTATTTATTTTTTTTAGGGGGGGGGGGGGGGGGGGGGGTGGGGGACTATTTTTTTTTAAAATTTGCCTGACTTGAAAAATGTCAAGCATAGCATGCCTTGATCATAGCATGGTTTCCAACATCCAAAAATATGGTTCTATTATCCAACCTCCAATCATATATAAACTTTTTAGTTTATACCTACACAAACAAGCATAAAAGATTAAGATATAGATCATATAGTGCAAGAAGTAATCGTGCCTGCCTATATGAGGTTATATTGATGTGCAATAGTTAAACATTATTAACTTTCTACTATACTACAATAAAAGGTGATATTTCACAATTATGTTAATGCAACTGTAGAATATCATGATGCATCTTATATATATCACCAAATTGATAATGTAGCAAAAAAAAAAAAAGGTGGAACCGCCACCTTAGCGGCCCCCTGGCCCAAGCCCCATAGGAATCCAGAGGGAGGTAAACCACGGTTATCATTGGTGTGGTGAGGCGCCTGGGGTCGAGGGGATTAAAGCCAGCAGACCAGGGTTTTATCCCCATGCGCAACTGGCGACCCTCGAACCTGTGACCCCGAAGCAAACGGCCAGGCGCCTTACCAACCGATCCAGCCCGTGGGGGCACCAAATTGATAATGTAGCTCAGACAATAGGTGTAGAACGCATAATGCAAGTCGTTAGATCATTTTTGGAGTAATAACATCCAACATTGTTTTGGTATTATTCAACACATTGCATTGATTTGAGGATGACATACATCAATTAACTCAATCTAGAGAAGAAGATAATAAAAAGGAGCAATTGTTATCAAAATTCCTTTATAATCATCATTGGATTTATAGATTAATAAGAAATTAATTGATTGGGAGATTGTGTTACTGTAACTAGATTCGAAACTCATTGCTTCCTATTAAAGTGTTATTCCCAAAAATAGTCAATTGAAGGTCATGTTTACTTCTTTGTATTGGGAAGTTTCTCGATATTCTAGTAATACTCTTGATACTCTAGCAAAAGCAAGGAGGTAAAAAATGTTATATCTGCTAGATATTGAGACTACATTACAAAGTTTTTTTATGACAATTGAACCCTTTTAAGTTGTTTTGCATAAGGCCGACATGGCTAAGAACTCACAAATGGACAATGTCTATCACTTAATTCACAAAGCAAAGGACAAAAAAAATTAAGAGGCGCCTACAATCGCCATCTAAGCATCAACATTATTTTGAAATAATCGCTAGAGGATCTAGTTGGGATAGTTAAATAGGAAACGATGTTCATTTAATGGAAGTTTTAATAATAAAGAATATTTGATGTTATTTATTGATAATATTTGTTTAATTATTTTACATTATTGTCTCAATCCGCCATATTAATATTGATATAGTATAGCCATAATGATGATCTCCTAGTGGCTCTCAAAAGTGTAATATTGAAAGTAACACCAAATTGAGAATTAATTATTAAGGATATTAACAGCGGTTAATTCTTTTAAAAGGCATGTCTCTTTTGGGGATTCTTTGCTATGTCATCCAAATACAAATTGGATGCCAGTAAATATAAAATAGTTTATCAAGTCATCAACATATATATTGAAACTTTTAATTTTGTTTACTTATTTATCAAATAGTTGACTGGTGGTTATGACATGAAGGACAACTTATTTCTGAATAAGAATGTAATATGGATTTTCTCATAAACAATATTTTCAAGTGGCTACTAAAAAATGAATATCAAATGGCTTTAAGTATCTCCACTTGATTCTCATGGTAGAGCATTAAGTATTTTTGCATTTACATGTAAATTGAGGCATTGTGCTTTGAATTAACACGTGTTATAGGAAAATGTTTGCCACTTAGTGTGTGCCTGATTTTAACTGTACAAATTTATTAAGTTATCTACGCTCCAGGACCATGGGATCTGCCTATCCTTCTAGGTTTACTTAGTGTGTGCCCACTTTATACTAGATCTCTTGAACCATCTATTATGGACCCATCCTAGTCAAGCACCTAGCTCATGCTTTGTCTGTTGGTTTGCTCCCCTTTTGCTAAAACGTCAACTCAACTTTGTTAAATTTTCAATGGTTTAGAAGGGCAGATCAGGGTGCACCTATTTCAGACTCTTAAAAGAGATCAAACGCCAATATTTGGTCTGGCCCAGCTCTAGTTTAGTTCTCAACCATTATTCTGTCTATGTAAGCCTCTATGTTCTATTAGTTACCCACAAGTATGTTTATATTTTTGTATTAAACCAAAAGACATTATTTTGTAGCAAAAAGTATTTGCAATATCCGAAATGGAGTACAAGGTTCATCTTCAAGATTTTATGCGTCCTTGGCCACTGCCACTTCGTCTAGAGCTCCTTATCTGAAGGACAAAGGACTTAGACTTACCTATGCTAAGAGCTTTTTTATAACAACTTTGTGACTCCATGGGATCTGGTTGGATCACTACTGTGCCTTAGGGGTTGAAAACCTTATAACCATACCATATTGTGGACTAATATTGCTGCTTTGAACTTGCTAAGTGTCAGCCTACCCGTGAAGGCATTACAGATTCAGAGAGTGATCCACCACCATAAATCCCATCTAAACTAAGTGGGTGCAAGGCTCCTCCCCAGAAGTAACTCTTAACGTCATCATTTTGAGTGACTATATTCCAAACCCAATTAAGCATGTCAGAGTCGTACATTTCCCTTCTAAGTCTTTATGGGTGTAGCCCATGTTGAAGAAAGCTTCAACAAACAACACCACCAAATTGTTAGTATTAAGAACTCTTTTTGCACAATAAGTATCCTTCTAGCCATGCATTACAAGGCATCTAGGTAATCCTTGCTAATCCCTTCGGTATCTTCCTCTAACACAAGATGGTCTTCCCTGGCCGTAGGCCTTGGTTTTTTCGCTGCTCTCTACTTCACCTATCAATCCTCTAATCATGAAGTCAATCGCTTTTTGAACACAACTTAGTTAACTTTTTGCTAACTACAAATTTTTTTAAGTGACCACTCAAGATCAACTCAATTTTTTTCTTCAAATGCATATGCTCGTCGATTTCATGTCTATAAGAACATGCATAATTTGAATTAATCTCTCTTGTGGAACTAACTAGATCACTTTATTCTCCATGAAAATTTTTGGTGGCAATGCTTTCAAAGTTATACATCATCATTTTTGTTGATCTCATATTATCACAGAGGCACTTTTCTCGGTTCTTGGGTGTTTTGTCTATTCCACCTTCAACTTTAGCTCGATCAAGTTTGCAAGTTTATCATAAACAATAGTAAATCAACTTGCCGCCTCCAGCTTCTCAACATTGTCTTTCAATAGGTTTTCATATAGTGGATGTGAAATCTTTGAGGTTTTCAATGCGAACCATAAAAGAAGTCATTAAAACCAACCGCTCGTTAAGAATCATCCACTTGCCTAACCACTTTGATAAACCACTTGAGATCAGTTCATGATAGCCCTGTTGAGGTGTGACAAATGAGTCAACCTTTAGCCAATGCAACTGCCACAAAGTAGACTTCAAAGTCATAGCATGTTGAAGGTACCAGTGCTATTCATAGCATGTTGAAGGTACCAGTGCTATTGAGAGTTAGCTAGAAACCCATTGATGCGCTATCGCTTGGAGGGTAGTTGAAAAAGGGCATCTATTGTTGGGTATGGCTTGGCGGATTTCCTTAGCGAAAACTTGGTCGTCCTTGAGAGACCTCTCCATGTCTACGGATTAAAAAAAATAATCCGAATGGAGACCCGTCTCCCAACGACCATCTAGTGCCGTATCGAACGATCCAAATTACAACTCGGCCAATCACAAAGATCGTGCCTTGTAATTTGTTTGACCGTTCGACCGCGGAAAAGGCGACGAGTGGATCGCCGACTTTTGTGTTTATGGTCGGGGTCCAATTATTTAATTATTGGCTATGATACAAAATCAAAGCAATTAAATAATTAACATAAAATGATAAGACAAATAAAACATGGCACATAATAACGTAAGGAGCTTGGGAAAGAATTATACCTTCCCGATCACCTCGCGACCTTCTACCTTATGTCCCTCCCTTCCCGGATGTCGTGTGGGCGACGGTCTACCGGGAACCGAGATCACCGAGGCACTCCAACCGAGATCTTCTTTTTGACTTGGCCGAAAACCAAACCCTAGCTCCTAGGGTTTTTCTCGCCGCAACCTTCCCTCCTCTTCCTTTGCGCCGCCGACCGCCGGAGCTGCCCTCAGGCTACCGAACCGCCTGCTGACCTCGAGAGGAAGGAGAAGAAGATGGAGGAGAAGAAGATCCTTCTCCCTCACCCAAAGTTGGCCGGAACTTCCCCTTTCTTCTACCTTGCAGCGCCGTCGCAAATCCCTCTTGCGCCACCTCCCACCGGCCGCCGCCGGCTTCTTCACCCTCGCTGAGCACCACAAAAGGTAGAGGACTCCTCTGCCTTGTCTATGTGAGTCACAGCCGAAGCTTGGTGAAGAAGAGTGGAAGGACTGAAGGGGAGAAGCCCCTTCTCCTTGTCATCGTCCGGATGCCCTAGGAGAGAGAAGAGAGAGAGATGAGAGGGGAGAGGCCTTGGGTGTATTCTCTTGGATCAAGCCTTGATTTCATGATCTCCTTGGGTATTTATATGGCTAAGGTAGGGACCAAGAGAAAGAGTTGGATCTTGGCCCACCAATGGATCTAAACCCGATCCATTAATTAAGATCCATTCCACTAAAGGATCTTAATTGAACTTCCTCACCAACCCCCATATTTTCATATGGGCTCTACATATTACGAGTCGTCCATCCCCCCGTGTTTAAGATATCGAATGCCCGTTAATTAATTTAAATTACTGACAATTCAAATTAATTAACTTCTGGATCCTTGATTAGTACCACTCTACCTTATCATCATGCCAAATCAAATTCACCTGTAGGGTTTAGCATGATGAATCTTTTGAGCTCATCAAGGGGGCATCATCATCCCGACTCACCAGGACACGGATTCCGTCATTAATCAATAGCACATCATATTATTAATATTATCTCCCAACTTACCGGGCCTATCGATCTAACAGAATAGATCTCGCCTATTAGTAAATCAAAGAAACAATAATTAATAATATATGCCCGTTATTATATCGAGATTAAGGGATCGTACTCCATAATAAAATCTGAGGTCCTATCCAATTATAAAAGCCAATACAAATTGGATAACCTCTGATTTTGGTCCTGCTCAATGTACTCAAAGCACACTAGTGTAATTCGATGGTCAAGACCAACCACACCTAATTACACTACAATCATCCCGATGGTTTGTCCAATTCCATCTCAGTTGTGAGCCTCTTCTTATACTAGGCAAGGAACTGATAACATGATCTTCCGTGTGACAGCGCACACCATGTTATCTACAATGCAAAGTAATGGACTTTATGTATGTACTAATATAAACAGACACCTAGTGTAGTTGTGATTCTCTTTTCAAAATGAAGGTATTCATATAATATAAAAGAAGCATGTCTTTCAGTATACACATCTTACATCTATCACTATGTACAAGGGCATTGATACATTAAATGCTTGCATGTGTTTTGATGAATTGTTGCTTCCCTTGTAAATTTCATTGTTAGTCACCTAGAATCTTTTGGGATTCCTCTTGGATTTGAGGCTGAAGAGAGAATGGACCTTAGGTGGTGCATATTCTTTTGAATCCATGCCTTTCATTCCATAGAGTCCTTATACTATGGGTTAAAGACAAGCTTCTTTCATCTCCCAAGAATCTTCCTCTAACTCATTTTTTCCATTTAGGTCATTCATTGTGCTATAGGGATCTATTGCGAAAAATAACATATATATGCAGCAGAAAAATATGATCCTTCCATGCGAAGGTAGTATACAAAGTTTGTTGCGTGAACGGTACAATTCCGCAGTGTTGTAAAAAGCGGACTAGGCGGCCGCCTAGGCGCCGGTTAGGCACCAATCGGCCCCCTGCCGCTCCGCATAAGTGTGAGTCGTCGTGTTTGTGGTAGCTGGCCGCCTAAGGCTCCCTAGGCGGCCTGGGCGTTTGCAGTTTTTCTTGTTTTAACGTTTTGACAATAAATTGATTTTTTTTAGAATATTTGGAATAAAGTAGGTGAGAAAAAATTAGGGCACGCAGTCCAAGCCCTCACGCAGTGCCGTCGTGCGTCTCCTCGCCCTCGCGCCATCTAGTCACACTCTTCGCCGGCTCACCGTACTTTCTAGAATAGTTATCTATTTTTTGTTCTTTGAATTTTTATTTTGTTAGTCATATCTTATATTATAGGCTACTCATTGACACTCTCTAGTCCTGTTATCATTTGCACCATTCATGAAATATTTGACATCCTAAAATTCCAATGACATCCTTGGAATTTTTGTCCGAAAAACAGTGAAAACGCCTAGGCCCCGCATAGGCGCCGCTGAGGCCGCCTAGGCGCTAGGCGGTAGTCCTCCGCCCGACTACCGCCTAGCGATTTTTACAACCATGCAATTCCAGCAACAACTTTGTTTCAACATATCTCAGCCATAGTTGTCAATAGCGGGCGATAGCGGCGCTATCGCGGCGGAGCGGAGCGGAGCGGCCTGGGAGCGCTACGCCACGCCTGGGAGCGGAGCGGTTCGCCGTCGCGGGTGTCGCGGCCGCGATCGCGGCGCATCGCGGCCGCTATCGCGGTGGTTGCGGCCGCAATTGCCAAATTTTGCCAAAAGACCATAAAACCATTTAGTTATTATTGTTTTAAATGTAATGGAGGGGTTAAATTGTCATTTTGGCTAACCCTATTTGTTTCCTGCGTGGATGGGTTACGAGCAAACCCTTTTCTGCGTTTCTTCGGCTGCGGCAACGTGCGATAGGGGGCGACGACAACGTGAGTCCGGCGGCGTTTTCCGGCGGCGACAGCGGCTTTTTCCGGCGGCGTCAGCTGCGGTTAGTCCCTCTCCTTCCTCCATCTCATTGTTTTTTTCCTTCCTCCATCTCTCGATGACTTTTTTTCCTTCCTCCATCTCTCGACAACTGCATTTTCCGGCGGCTACAGCGACATTTTCGTTTTCCGGCGTTTTTCGACAGCGGCAGCGGCAACAGCGGCGTCAATTTCCGGTGGCGTCAATTTCTAGCGGCCTTCCTCCATCTCATTGTTTGTTTTCCTTCCTCCATCTATCTCTCGAATTTTTTTTTCATTAGTTTTCCTCTAGAATTTTTTTTTTCCAGCGTCAATTTGTTGTGTCAATTTTTTCCAGCGTCAATTTCCAGCTTAAATTTTTTCCAGCAGCCTTCTTCCAAACCGCAATACACTTGTTTTTTTTCCATTTGTTTTCCATCTCATTACCATTTGTTTTTCCTCTGTTTTTTTCTGTTTTTTTTCTGTTTTCCAGCTCAATTCAACCAATGGCAACATCATCCACTCAAGTTTCTAGTGTTGCTCCCTCTTCTTGTGATTTGGTGAAGCCCACTGGTGACAACATTGATACAGCATGACAATGGAATAGCTTAAAAGATATCAATAATAGGAAGAGTGTAACATGTGATTTTTGTGGCAAAACAACTAATGGTGGAATAACTAGAGCAAAGAGATATCAAATGGGTGTGATAGGAGATGCAAAAGCTTGTACAAAAGTTCCACATGAAGTTAAGCAACTTCTCAAGGAAGCTTTTGAGAAGAAAAATGCGGAGAAGGAATTAAATTTTGGTGCAGTTGGAGAAGATGATGATGATCAAGAAGAGTTGGAAGAAATCCTACAAATGAGAAGAGGGAAAAGAGCTTCATCAACATCAAGTGGGAGTAACTCTATTCCTTCAACTATTCTTAAGCAGTCCAAGAAAGCAAAAAACATAAAAGGTCCTTTGGATTTGGCGTTCTTGAAAAATCCTGAAGCTACCATTAAATTGGGGAAGTCTCACCGGCAAACAAGCATTAATGATGCTTGTGATAAGGAAGCAAGAGCTAGAACCATTCAATACATAGCCCGATTCTTTTATATGAATGGGATTGCTTTCAATGTTGCTAAATCTAAAAGCTTTAAGTTGATGCTTGAAGCTGTTGGAAATTATGGTCCGCACCTTAAATCTCCAAGTTATCATGAGTTGAGAGTTCCACTCCTTAAAAAAGAGTTGGAGTTAACAAGGGATATGTTGAAGGGTCACGAGGAGGAAAGGGTGAGATATGGATGCTCAATAATGTCAGATGGTTGGACAGATAGGAAGAATAGGACATTGATTAATTTCATGGTAAATTGTCCAGCTGGGACAATGTTTGTGAAGAGTGTTGATGCTTCTGCATATATGAAGACAGGGGACAAAGTATATGAGCTATTGGATAGTTTTGTAGAGGAGATTGGAGAACGAAATGTTGTTCAAGTGGTGACTGACAATGGAAGTAATTATGTCTTGGCAGGTAAAAAACTATGAATTGCTTAAAGTTGTTATTACTTCCTTTAATATTTTGCTACTTATCTAATTTTATTTAATTTGGCTCTTCTTAGGCAAACTACTTCAAGCTAAGAGAACTAATCTCTTTTGGACTCCATGTGCTGCACATTGTCTAGATTTAATGTTGGAGGACATTGGAAAGCTTCCTCGAGTTAAGAAGGCAATACAGAGAGGCATTAGTCTTGTGGGCTTTATCTACAACCACACTTTGGCATTGAATACAATGAGGAAATTTACCAACAAAATGGAGTTGGTTAGGCACGGAGTGACAAGATTTGCTACAACCTTCCTTTCATTGCAAAGGTTGTACAAACAAAAGAATAACCTTAGAAGGATGTTCACTTCAGATGAGTGGTTGAACTCCAAGACAGCTAAAGAGGCTAAGGGGAAGAAGGCTGGTGATATTGTGCTCAGCATAACATTTTGGAATGATGTTGTGTACTCTATAAAACTTATGGGGCCTCTTGTGCATGTCCTTAGGCTTGTTGATAATGAAAAAAAGCCTGTAATGGGATACATTTATGAAGCAATGGATAGAGCTAAGGAAGCTATTCAAAATTCCTTCAAGCATAATGAAGCCAAGTACAAGGATGCTTTTGCTATTATTGATAGGAGATGGGATTCACAACTTCATCATCCATTGCATGCAGCTGGCTATTTCCTGAATCCTGAGTTTTACTATCCCAATTCAACAAAGATTGAGAGTGATCATGAAGTAATGGATGGACTTTATAAGACTATTGATAGGTTGATTCCAGATGAAGACTTGGCCGAGAAGATTACAAATGAGATTGACATATTTAAGAGGGCTGGAGGAATATTTGGAAATAGGATAGCAATCAAACAAAGGAATACTGTGGCTCCTGGTAAGAATTAAGAAATATGTACTTAATTCTTGATAAATTTAGTTTCATTTTATAATGTTTCTTAGTAAAGGTGATTTTTTTTATTATTGAATCATAGTTGAATGGTGGAGGAAGTATGGAGCAGGCACTCCTAACTTGCAACAATTTGCAATCAAAGTGTTGAGCTTAACTTGTAGCTCAACGGGATGCGAACGTAATTGGAGCACTTTTGAGCACGTAAGTACATGAAAATAATTTTTCCTTGCATAGTTTTATACTTTTATTCTTTTATTTAATAATTTTAAAACTAACATTTAATAATTTATGATATGAATATCATAGATTCATTCTAAGAAAAGGAGCAAACTTGAGCATCAAAAGTTACAAGACTTGGTATTTGTCAAGTATAACCGAACCCTTAAAGAGCGCTTTGATAGCCAAGATGAGATTGATCCTATTCTCCTAGACAGTATTGATGATAGCAATGAATGGGTGCTAGGAGAAATGAGTGCTAACACAGAAGATGCTGAAGAAGAATTTGTTTTTGGTGATGATGGATTGACTTGGGGAGATGTTTCTGCTGCAGTTGGGGCTGAGGAGCCTCCAAGACACACTAGACTTGCTACAAGATTGAAGAAGAAAGTATCAAAGCATTCTAGTTCAAGAAAAGGGAAGGAGCCTATTCAAGAGGAAGAAGAATTTGATGATGAAGAAGACTCAGAGGAGGGACAAGAAGAGATATATAAATCTAGTAGTGAAGAAAGTGATGGAGAGGACAATTTGGCAATGGTTGAAGAGGATGATGATGATGATGATGATGATGATGATGAATGATTCTACTATTTGATGGTGTTGTTTTTTTTTTGGTTGTATTGCCCTTAGAACTTGATGCTTATGACATTATGTAATATTGATGTTTAGAACTTGATATTTAGAACTTGATGTTCTGAATTTCTGGAGTGACCTTAAGTTTTTGCCCTATACCATGTTTTGAGTAATTTAACTTGGATGTCTTTTGGTTTATAATGTTGGCATTGTAAATTGCAATTGCCATTTCTATTGATGTTTTTTATCAAATAGCGGCCGGAACGCTATCCGCTATCTCGCTATAGCGTTTTTGGAGTCGGCCGCTACGCGCCGCTATCCGCGTTTGACAACTATGATCTCAGCACGATCAGGATGGTCGCGCTACTATTAGTATTCACACAAACATGTTCCAAGTTCGTCGCACGAACTCAGCTTCGGAGAAGAACCACCTTCGTACTGCTAGCCACTAGGATGGTTCGGCCATAAGGGAGAGGAAGCAAGTTTCGGCCAAGAGAAAGAAAGAAAGAAGACTATCTCATGATCACCATTTTCGAAAATGGTCTTTTGTATTCATCCAAAGAATACCAAAGGTTTTTGCCTCTCGGTCTCCCCTTTTATTAATGCTCCGTTAATCTCTATTAATGGACTTTAATCCTCTTTAATTAGTTGAGTCTAATCCAATACGTCTAATTTAGATTAGACTCGATCCAATGAATCCAAAGGTTGGATTCGTTTGAGATTAGATTTAACCTCAATGAATCTAAAGGTCCATCATATTTTAGTCAAACTATAATAAACTTATCTACAAACCAATTTGTTCTTTGTATGTGACCCAATATACTCTCCTAACATTGACAATGTCTCTAAAACCATTTTAAATACATAAGTAATGAGTGACATTTAGCAGTGCATCATTGCTACCCAAATGATTAGAATATCGAGATCCGACCTAACTTTTCTGTGTCTATTATCTTGTATGACTTGGTCCTTCTATCCTCGATATCTAAATTGATCAATGAGGTATAGACCGTGCCATCCTCTTATCAATTTTTGTGTTTATTGGTCTCCTAGTAAACTCACTTAACCAAACGAGCTCAATATCTCCTATTAACTTATTTGAGTATAACCATGCATTTTAGTAGTCCTACTCAATCAAGGGGCCCACAGATATCACTCCCGTCATTTGGAACGGATAGATCTCATCTACATCACTCATATCCCTTTTCATAACTTATTGCATACCCAGTGATCGACTTTATATTCCACTTTGTTATATGTAACGTTTGTCGATACCAAAGTACAAAACTCCTTATGTAGGGAACCATAGTAACTTTAGGTATAAGGACTATTCATACCAATAGTCACTATGAGAATATTTATGATACTCATATAACGATCCATAAAACTTTCTTATGGCGGGTCAATTCAGTACATATTTCTCTAATATATACTCATGTGTCAACTTGATATCCTATATCCATGACGTGTGAGATTATGCCATTAATTAACCTACATGCTAGTCTCAACGCATTAATATTGTCCTTGTATATTAATGCTTGATTATGAATAGTTAAGAGTAGTGTTCTATATATATCTACAGTCTCCCACTATCAATTCAACCAATTGATATGTTGTAGACTAGAACTTATTACCATAGGACATTATTATACTTATTCATTTGACACAAATTTTAAGTAAATATAATAACATAACCTTTACCTTTTATTAATGAAATATGATACAAAAGTTCTCTTGTCAATCATCTCATAATTGGCTCTAAGGGCTAATACTAACATGTTCATTCTTGTCCTTGCTTTTAAAGTCCTTTGCCTTTCCTTTTTCTTCCTCGTTTTCCTTGTGCTTTCTTTTACTTAGTTAAAGTCAAGTCACCGTTGTCTAGATATCTCATGACAAAACTGCGTTATAAATTTCTTTTCTAGGTTTCAACCATGACAATTAACTGATTAACAATTTAATATATTGATGAATCGATATGAAAGTTCTCCAATGACACTGAACATAGTTGTTCAAGATGTCTGAGATACTACGAGTTGGTTTTGACCTCAATGGGTAGAATAACTGGTAGTCATTTTGACAAATTTATTGAACAAGAATGGAATAAATTGATGAATGGACATTATGAATATTTTCCTAACATGCACCATGAATATTAAAGAGAATTTCCCATGCCTTAACAAGTAAAACAATAGGTCACTCTGTAGTTGAGTTCACAGTCAATTGAAGTTATTGCTAGTGATGTAGTACGCATTCTAAAGTTTAAATTTTTCATTGACTAAGTTTTTTAAATTCTATAGAAGTCGAGATTCTCCATTGAAAATGAACATTGTTCATCCAAGCTACTTTGTAATGCTTGAGGTTCATGTATAAATTTTAAGGCATGTATTTAGCAGGTGCTGAGACTGTAACCAGAGATGACATGATGGAGGCAGTAGAGCGAGCAAAATTTGGCATTAATGAAAAACGTAGCTCTCCTATGACGATAAGCAAGAGTCTTGTTAAACTATTTCCTTGGATGCCGACTTCAATAGGAAAAGATGGTTTTCAAAGTCTCATGGGCTACCAAACATTGAGCTAATGCTTATTGCTGAGGTATGTTACGAGTCACATAATGATGTCAAATACTAACAATGCTTTGAGATTGTTAATAGTCTTAAACTTTGCCAGTGAGACAGTGGGTGTTTGTTTAATAAACATGGTTCGGGAACAAGTTGAGAAAGGAAATTATAATGACAAAACGTTTGTCACCATGTCTTATTGAGTTATTTGATTATATCAAGTATATAAACATTGGTTAGCAAGCAATAAAGACTCGGTTGTAAATGATGTGAGTTGTTCTTTAGTGGCTATAGATATATATTTTTCTAGTCAGAATGCCAATTACCAATATTTAGTCAATGGCTTAAGCAGGATGCCCTTGCAAGGATGCAAGTAGTCATTGAAACTAGCAAAATAATATTTAAAACATTATTATCTTTACAGGGCCTCATTTAGATCCTTAAGGTATGGATTAAGCAACTATACAAAATTATGATAGACTTAAGTGCTTGATTTTCTGTCTGCAGGCATATGGCTACCCACGATTGTGCTTATAACAACCAGAAAATACCCAAAGCAGCATTTTTTTTCCTTCATATTTTAGAATGATTTGTTGATTTGGTAAGCATCTCTCGGTTTAAAATATGCCAAGAAAAGAAATATAAATTTGAAGCATATCAAGGAGTGACTTGCCAAAATTTAGGTATTTGAACATTACGTAATTCAAGGGGACTCATTTTTATTCAGCTGTGTTCATCTTGCACAAGGCGTGGCCAGAGATATCTATACGTACACTTACAAGCAATGTACAAAAAGATGTTCATCTATTTTGATACCCCATAGGATTTTTAGCTTCTCTTTATAATCAATCTTTATTTACTCAAATGTGTTAATATAATGCCGAGTGTTATTTTTTTTCTCCAATAATATCTAGCCAAGTGTGAAATATTTTGTTATTTCTATTATTATAATTCATGCATTAATGTCATGTTCAAGTTTAACAATAAATTTAAATGCTTATTAAATCTTCATAAAAAATAATATTACAAATAATTTTGATATGTTTTTTAATATTATTTATTAATAATTTTTATTGTTTGACGATTAATTATTTAAAATTTAAAATAAATTGTAAAAATTATTCTTCAGTAGTAAAATTAAACCATGCACTCAGTCTAAATTTATTTGTATTTTTTTTCATTTATTATGCATTAACAAATCTTATTTTCATTTTTGAAAAATTAAAATCTAATATATTAAAAGGGGAGAACAATGAGGAGTTTGAGTTAAATTTTTTTTATTCATTTTACTTCATATATGGTTGGATCACCTAACTTAAATATATTATTAAATATAAAAAATGAGAAGAAGTTTAGTTCAATGACATTAATCTAATTTGACTATATAGTTTTGATATGTTCACAAAGAGTTTAAGTTAAATTAATATTGTGTTTATTGATGTGATGTATCAAACGTTAAGTGTAAATTAGTTGGCATATCATGTAAATAAATGAAGTCTAAATAAGCACATTCAAATAAGTTCAAGATTCCTTGGCATGTCAATTGTAAGTAATAAGCGACCTATATTTTTGGAATTGGATAGAACTTTCACTTAGATGAAGAATCAACCGAGGGAAAAAAAAGTTGTTTGATAACTAATAACTCAATCAATTGATAGATACTAATTTTTTCAATTGAATCAGATTAGTTGCCAGTATAATCGGTAGAATTAATCGCCTATAAAATTATTGATGTGTAATAAGGAATCAATCTTTGGCGATAATGTCAATTGTTTATTTAAGTTAGAGAAAAAGTGAAAATGTACTTTGAGATGCAGAAAATGTTCTCCCACTTTGTTGACAAGCTTGTATTGATAATTGTGCTCCTGTTATGATATAATAGAATGAATTTTTTCTTTAAATGGACATGAATTTGGAGATGCTAGATTTTTAAATCATCTTTCGTAAGTATTTTTTAATTTATCCTGACGATCGATAAAAAATTTTTATAAGACCAAATTAATTGCCCAAGTTAAAAAAAAATCTCGCCAATTTTTTTTTTATTGATAATCGTAATTTAATATTTTTAAAGATGTCGGTCGCTATATTTATTAGTGGTTATCTGCCATCACCTGAGTTTTGGATTTATTGTGATAATTAATAAAAAAAAAGTTTCCGCCATGATAATCTCTAAAATCAATTGATTAGAAGAGTTTGAATATCTGTGTTAATAAAAAAACAAAAAAAAAATGAAAAAAAAGTAAACGGTATAACCCGTGCAAGTATTACCGAGTTGATACTCGGATATAATTTATCAACAAATCAAATTTAAAATGTACCATTTTTTACACATCAGACATGATATTTAAGATATATTTAGTTCAAGTTATCAAATATAATTTTAGTTTTGTGATTATCAAGTAATTACATAATCAAGGTAATGGGGAATGAAACATAACATGAAATTGTTTGGTTCAATTTAGGTAATCAAATAAAATCTTATTAGTTTGGAGGTAATAGTCTATGATATAATATAATATTTTATCGTATTATCCTTTAGTTAAATTTAAGTATAATAATATTATATGCTTATAAATTTAAAATAAAAGGTAAGATGATATTATATACATATTCGTATCCTTGGTCGTCAGCGTGAATAATGGTCGACCGTCGGCGGTGGTAGCCGGTCGTCGTTGTAGGTCGTCGGCCGTGAATAATGGTCACCGACCGTTGTTGCCGGTTGTCGGCGACGGGGTGGCGGTCGCTGGCGACGGGGCGGCGGTCGTCGATCGTCGATCGCCAGCGACGGTCGACGGTCGCCGGCTGCCGTCGGTCGCCGGTCGCCGGCCGCCGACGGTGGTCGTCCGCTGTCGTTGTCGGTAGTTGCCCGCGAATAAAGTCTCTTTTGCTAAGGTAAATATTGGAGGATAATTTTGGAAAAATAAGTTTCATAACCTCGGGATCAAGAAAAACTTTACTTTCCTAAGGTTTTTCGATTCCGGGTTGCATGCCCCTTTTGCTGACGTGTCGGACATCGATCATTACTTGCGAATCGCTGATTATATAAACCAAACAAGATTTTTGTTGATAACCTTGGATGGATAACCAAGGTTATCATGGATAACCCCCAACCAAACGCACACTTAGGACATTCTTTCTTGACATGATCAGGCTTGTTACAAAAGAAACAACCTTTCTTATCATTGATTCTAATATTGTTGGAACCGATTCACTTATCATTTATGACAATCTCTATATGCTTGATATAAATGCTTCTTATATTGAAACCCTAAATATGGAATCACGTAGTACTAGGCGTAAATTTAATATTAAAAACTCAAGTGCATTATGACATAAGCATTTAGGACAAACAGACCAAAAGAGTTGAACGACTTGTATCAGATGGAATTTTACATTCCATTGATTTTACGGACCTAGACATTTGTGTTGAATGCATTAAGGACAAACAGACCAAAAGAAAGAAAGAAAGTGCATATCGAACTACAGAAGTATTAGAATTGATACATACGGATGTTTGTGAACCATTTCCAACACCTTCTTGGAATGGTCAACAATATTTTGTATCATTCATTGATGATTATTCTAAATATGCATACATATTTCTTATTCATGAAAAGGCTCAAACACTGGATGTTTTCAAATCATTTAAGGTTGCACTCGAAAACCAACTCGACAAAAGAATTAAGAAAGTCAGATCTGATCATGGTGGTGAATACTACGGTAGATATGACGGTTCAGGTGAACAACGTCGAGGACCTTTTGCTCAATACGTAGAAGAGTGTGAAATCGTCCCACAGCACACCATGTCAAGCTCTCTAAGCATGAATGGTGTAGCTGAACGACGAAATCAGACACTTAAGGATATGGTAAGGAGTATGGTTACCCATTCAACTTTACCAACATCACTCCGGGGAGAAGCATTAAAGACAGTAGCTTATATTCTAAATCGAGTACCCATTAAAGCGGCTACTAAAATACCTTTTGAGGATGCAAAGATGAGGCTAGACCATACATGCCACATGAAAAGAAATTAGACTCTAGAACAGTAAGTAGCTACTGTTGATGCAGTCTGACCCTGATTGTTATTTTGGTGTTGACATCGATTTTAGTTTAGGTTGATGATTATGATTATGATTAAGTCCTGATCGGGGATTATGCATGGTATGGAAAATCCTAGCTTGGAGGGCTAGGTGTTGGAAAATCCTAACCTGGAGGGTTAGGTGTCGAAAATCCTAGCTTGGAGGGCTAGGTGTTGGAAAAGTCCTAATTCGGAAGGGTTGGGTGAAAAGTACTATCTTGGAGGGCTATGTGAAAAGTCCTAACTTGGAGGGTTAGGTGAAAAGTCTCAACTTGGAGGGTTAGGTGAAAAAGTCCTGGCTTGGAGGGTCAGGTCCTAGCTTGGAAGGCTAGGTCTGGAAAAGTTCTAATTCGGAAGGGTTAGGTGAAAAGTCCTAGCTTGGAGGGCTAGGTGAAAAGTCCTAACTTGGAGGGTTAGGTGAAAAGTCCCAACCTGGAGGGTTAGGTGAAAAATTCCTGGCTTGGATGGTCAGGTCCCTAGCTTGGAGGGCTATGTTGGATGAAATCCTGGCTTGAAGGGTCAGGTCCCTAGCTTGAAGGGCTAGGTTTGAGTCCCTGGATCGGTCTGGTGACCGATCAGGGAAGTTGGCACGCTGCTCCTTCGTGGATCGGTCTGGTGACCGATCCAGCGATGACTGATCGGTCTGGTGACCGATCAGGGAGCACACAGTGAGGTTGGGAACCTACTGTGCGGCTCCTGATCGGTCTGGTGACCGATCAGGGAGCAGGCCGTTGCCTCACTACTTGGCTCCTGATCGGTCTGGTGACCGATCAGGGAGCAGGTCGTTGCCTCACTGCTTGGCTCCTGATCGGTCTGGTGACCGATCAGGGAGCAGGCAGTGTCCTCACTGCTTGGCTTCTGTTCGGTCCGGTGACCGATCAGGGAGCACACAGTGAGTTGAGTTCCCCTACTGATCAGGTCCTGAACTGTCTGGTGACTGATCAAAGACTTAGGATCTGATTTCCGCAGTTACTGTTCACTCAGACGTGGACCGATCAGGCTTGAGCCTGATAGGACAGAGGCTATCCTGATCGGACTGGTGACCGATCAGGCTTCACTCTGATCGGTCTGGTAACCGATCAGGCCTGTGTCGCCGCGAAAGCTAGGAGTCCCAGCAAAGCGGTGGATCGGTCTGGTGACCGACCCACAAGCCCTGGATCGGTCCGGTGACCGATCACTTTAATTCAAATTGCACTGTCAGACGCTCTGATCGCGTCTGAACGTATCCGATTCTCTGCACTTGATCTCTGATACTTAATTTTCTGAGTGATATGTTGTGCTAATGGTCTGATTAAGCTGCAGGTGACAGGGAAGGAATCAAACACTCAAGGAGAGTCAATGGAGGCCTTTCCTTGGAGTAGGTTTGTCCATTTGCCATCTCAGGTTGCAACGGCTGGAGTTGCAGACTAGAGCTGCTGACTGGAGCTTGGCTAAGGGAAGCTCAGGGAGTCCAGGGAGAGCTCAGTGGTAGCTCGCGTTGGCAGGTGAGCAGCTGGAGGTTGCAGTGAGATGGTGTCACCTGGTGCTCAGTGGAGAAACAAAAGGGCGTAGTGGAAAAGAGCAGAGAAGAGTTCGTTGAATCAACTTTTGGCTTGAGTTCTTGCTGCGCAATTGTTTTCTCCACACTTTGCTTGTGCGTTCTGAAGTTCCATCATCTTGAGCAAGCAACTGCAATCTGTGAAGCAACCATCCCTTACTTGAGCGCTTGGAGGAAGGAACAAGAGGCTTGGTGAGTCCATCAGCGAGAAGACACGAAGAAAGGTGTTCTTGCGTGAGATCGTCGCTGAGTGGAGCTCGGAAGAAGCTTGCTGTGTTCTTGTCTGTGTTAAGTGCTAAGTAAGATCTTTCTTGTGTTTCATTGTGCTTAAAACTATATCTTTGTTGAAACGCTGTGGAGAGGTTACTTCACCAAGAAGGAGGTTGCATTTTATCCGGTGTTCACCAGGGCTTGATCTGCCGACGATCAAGGGATCACCCACCTTAAGGGCACGCCAAGGAGTAGGGGCAAGTTATCCCCGAACCTTGTAAACCCTCCTTGATAGCGATCTTGTTAGTTGTTTTAGTTTGTTTTTGTTTTCTGCATTTCTGCACTACTCTGTTTTATTGTGCTTCCGCTGTGCTACTAACGATTGTGATGGATCGAGAGAACCGATAGAGGGGGGGGGGGGAGGGGGGTGAATATCGGAAATCGTTCGGATTTAGGGATAGAAAAATTGCACAGCGGAAAATAAAACACAACACACGCAAACACAATTATTTTTACTTGGTTCGGAGCCTGGGTCGACTCCTACTCCGAGGCCCACGATCGTTGATCGTTTACTTTGGGCAATTCTATATAAGGCGCAAAAGCAGTTTATAAATATTGATTACAGAATAAGTACAGTAAATTAAAAATCAACTCTTCTTTACCGACGTCCGTAGTAGATGGTATTTTCGGAGCGGGAGGACATCATCGGCGCTTGAGTCTCGTGTCGGGAGGTTTCCGGAGCAGAGCGCGGGAGCAGAAGAGCGTAGAAGCGTTGAATGAATTGTTGTGCTGAGCCTTGGGGTCGAGGGCCCTTTATATAGCCCTGGGGGCGCTCGGAACGTCGAGGGCGCCTCCCCCACGTGTCAGTTGATCCGAAAGTTGCTCGGTCAGCTTCTGATCCCTTTACATTCAGGATCAGCTTTGACCGGGGCGCCCGTATTGACCGGGTCAAACTTTCATCTGTTGGCTTCGAGGGGAGCTGCTTCGGTAGTTGGCGCAGGGGGCGCCCGGAGCACTGGGGGCGCCCGGGAGTAGCGGGGGCGCCCGGGAGCACGGGGGCGCCCGGAAGATGAGCTATCGAAGCCTGCTCTTGTTTTATTATTTTGTGTTCACCTTGGGGGCGCCCGGGACACTCCGGGCGCCCTGGTCAGCTGTTGCCTCATTCCTTTGAGGCTCTCTGAGCTGCAGACACTCGTTCCTTCGGTCCTGCATCCAGGGTTAGTCCAAAACACCATAAAACAATAAAATATTAGTTTATACAGCCTTAGCTGTCTTGGTTCTGACTTTGGGTCTCCTAAATGGAACCATAGGTCGAACCGACGCCTACTGTTCCCTCGACGGGGAACGCGTCCTCACCTACTCCTCTCGGCAGAATTTACCTGATGCCGTTCCTCTGGTTGGACTTTTGCCTGACGGTCCTTTGCCAGGTCTTGGATACCGAGCTGTCCTTCGCCCGGTGCCTAGCATTCCTTCACTAGGGCTTCAGTCCCAAGCTGTCCTTCGCCTGGCGCCTAGCAGTCCTTCGCTAGGGCTTTTCACCCAGGCATTCCTTCGCCAGTGCCTAGCAGTCCTTCGCTAGGGCTTTTTACCCTGGCATTCCTTCGCCAGTGCCTAGCAGTCCTTCGCTAGGACTTTTTACTCTGCACACTAGAGTAATATGTTAGATAACAAGTAAGACTTAACTTTTGAACCCTGTTGCCATTATCAAAACACAGGTTTGACTTGGGTGCTTTCTGCACCAACAATCTCTCCCTTTTTGATTTATGGCAACCCTAGTTCAAAAAGTTAAGTTTAGTCAAAGCATGTAAAAACATTTTGTTCCCTCCCCCTGGAGGGACTCTCCCCCTAGATTTTTCAAACATTCGTGGGGTTCTAAGTTTTAAAAAAAAATTTACTTAGAATTATTTCCAACAGAAGACTTTTGTATTTTCAAAAAAATAATTTTTGCACTTTTGAAAACTTAAGTATTTTCAAAAAATAGTTTTTGCACTTTTGAAAACTTAAGTATTAGGTCTTTGGAATCTTTTGACAACTTAATTTTTAGAAGTACATACAAGAGTTTTTGGAAGCATGAGTTTAAAGTACTTAAAAAATTTTGAAGCCTTAAGTTTTAAAGTACTCAAAAGTCTTTGAAAGCTTTTACCTTAAGTACTTAGTAAGATTTGAAAAACTTTAGTAAATTTTTGAGAAGCTTAAGTACTTAGAAATTTTTGAAAAGCTTAAGTACTTAGAAAATTTTTGAAAAGTTTAAGTACTTAGAAAATTTTTGAAAAGCTCAAGTACTTAGAAATTTTTTTTGAAAAGCTCAAGTACTTAGAAAATTTTTGAAAAGCTCAAGTACTTAGAAAATTTTTGAAAAGCTTAAGTACTTAGAAAATTTTTGAAAAGCTCAAGTACTAGAAATTTTTTGAGAAGCTTAAGTACTTAGAAAATTTTTGAAAATCTTAAGTGCTTTATTTGAAACTTGATACTTTTTGAATAAAGGATAGAGTTTTTGAAGAAATTTTGAGCTAGAAAATTTTAAACTCTCTCCTTTTCTATCTCTCCCCCTTTGCCATATATAAAAAAAATAGATAAATACAGCAGGAATTAAACTGCATCACTGAAATAAATTTCATAAAGGAAAATATTTGCATGATTTTGCTGTACTGAACCAATTCATGATAAGACTTAAACCAAATCAGTTAATTTTCTCTTGTAGGGACCTGTCTAACCCATTTAGCTACTTACTAACTATTATAAGCAGTAGTTTTCGCTAGGGTTAGTCAAGTTAAGTGTTTCCGTTCAAGTTAGATTTTCTAAACTTGACACTTAACTTGATTGCTGTGTAAGTTGTATTTAGTGCCCTAATTACTGCAGATGCACTGACTTAAAGCATCTTGAATTAAGGCAAAGACCTAAGTATCTCAACCCTTTCTATGTTATCAATCAAAAGTACCCTAAGGTGCTTGTGAGATGCTGGCTTCTAGATCTATAGGTGCATGCAGTTCTAGGGTTAGGGCCTAGGCTAAGTCCATTGGCGAAAAAAACCTAGTTTTGAAAGGGGGTAGTTTTGAAATAAAGCTAAGCCGAAAACTGATTTTAAAAACAGCAATTAAAAAAAAACTGATTTTTAAATCAAATAAAAATCAAAGGTAGAGTTAATCTATTCTACAGAACACAATCCTAACTGTCTATCAAATAGAACAAGTACTTATTTCCATAAGTCAGCTAGTCAAATAGAATAAAACAAGTACTCAGAATTCAACACAGTCATACAAGTCAAGCAGTCAAATAGGTACTGGTACAATGCTAAGCAAATCTAGGATGAGGGACCGGGATGATCAGAGGAGCCTGGCTGCCAGGATCAAAATAGGGTCATTATCTCGTGATACTGTGCATCTCTGGCCTCCCTCTCAGCTCTAAGGGCGCTCATATACCCGGTGTAGTAGCCCAGATTTGTTTCCATGTTCTAGGTATGATTGGCCTCCACTTCCTCTCGGAGGTTCTAAACATGTGTCTCCAGCTGTGCCACTCGATCGTAGAGTGTCGGTGGAGCGGGCTCGTCTATGTGCGCTCGGGCTGCTGCCGCTATATCTCCGACGTCAACGCCTATCTCCTCGTCTGAGTCGATCGGAGCCTCGGCCTGCTGTCGTCTCCAACTCAGAACCCCGTGGCCGATACCTCTAGACCCGCTAACGAGAAGTTCCTAAATCCTATTTCATCAAAGTCGGTCATAGCGGTTATTCCACCCAGGGTTATGTCACGACCGTGGTGATGAAGGAGAGAGGTGATGATGTGGCAGAATGGAGTGCGCACTCGTCCCTGGGTCGTAACACTGGACGCATGCAGAATAGTATGAAACATGTGTAGTCCAATGTCTATATCAAGGTGATGGACTAGGGCATACAGAAGGAAGGCATGAAAGGGTCGCATGGTCCCAAGATCTCTAGTGGAGAGTGGTAAGATACAGCGGACCAGGACTCTGTACAGGGCATATTCCTGTGCCTGAAGTTCAACGGCTTGGAATCGTCTATTTGCGGGGAGTGCTTCCCTATAGAAATAGGAGTGGATGGTGTCTAAGGTAATGTGAGAGTAGGGAGGATCAAATGGAGGATTCCTAGGTGGGTAGCAGCAAAATGTGGACTGAGAGGGTCGTAGTCCAAGGAATCGGTTCAGCAAAGTAGGGGTGATAGACAGAGGTATCCCTTGAACAGTAGTGTAAAACATGAGATTATCTTGTCGAACTATGTTATTGTAGAATTCTGTACATAAGGATTCATTAATGGTATGAGTGCAGAAGACAAGATTATCTAATTGATAGAAGTTTATAATATTCATGGTTAAGGGGCATGATTGGGTAAAGAAGTGTCTATTAAGATAGCTTGTTTTAATAGGCTTGTAAATGGTTTGAGCAAACTTATTACATAATTCTAGGGTAGGGAATCTAGGGTCGGGACTCGGTTCGGCACCGGGGTTCGCTTGGGCTTGGTTTGCTCGGCGTTTTCTAAGTTAAGAGGTATAAGAAGAGAGTAATTCTAAGTGTATTAAAGAATTTAAAAATAATTGTAAATGCAAAAGATAAATCATACCGGGAAGGCATGGTGAGATTTGGGAAGCACAAGTGTCACTTGATCTTCTTGGAAGGAAGTGAGGAAGGAAGTTGGTTTTTGGTGTGGGAGAGGAGGAGGTTCGGATGCCCTTATATAGGCATTTCAACGGGGGCGCCCGTATAAGGGCATTTCAACGGGGACGCCCGGGTCAGTGGTCTTTGCCTTTGGCAGAGACTGCAGCTGGATGGGGGCGCCCGGAGTGCTCTGGGCGCCCAGGTCAGGGCGTGTTTGCAGCTTTTGCTGCATTGGCTGTGATGGGGCACCCGCGTGGTTCCAGGCGCCCTGGTCAAGGGTCAGACTCAACTTTTCGCCTCGAGAGAGGGAAAAGGCATGGTGGGGGGCGCCTGCGTGGTTCCGGGAGCCCGGGACTGTTAGGAAAAGACAAGTTTTATGTCTTGTCATCGTTTGACCAAGGTTTAATCGGTTTGACCATAGTTTGAATTGATTTGACTGCTTTGACTGTGGTTTGACAATGTTGACCCTGGTTTGACTGTGTTGACCATGGTTTGACCATGTTGACCATGGTTTAACCATGATCTGAACCACAGGATTTAACTCATAATTTAGGCATTAAAGAATTTATAATTGAGTTTTAATTCTACTGTCTCACCCAAATCTAAGGTTTTCAACCACATTAGCCTTATAGGTTTTGTGAGACAGGTTTTGATAAGTAAAATTGTTTTGAAAAATTATTATTTATTTTGAAAACCTTAATTAATTTTTGAAAACATTTAAATTTATTTTGAAAGGAAATGTTTGAATCTATACTTAAGTGAAAGTTGTGTTAGATTTGAATTTGACAAAGTAATTTGAATTTGAAATTCAAAAATTGGCTTCCAGGTCTTGGCGAGGCACTGGACCTTCTTTGGCCATAGCCTTATTGGATCATCAACCCTTTCCTTGACAAAGCCATTTAATGAAATTTCATTTTCAAAATTAATCTTTGAAAAAGTTCTGGTCTAACTAGTTTGGATTTTGGATCGGTAGCTTCGGCTAGTTTCACCAGTCTAAAGAGACCAAGTAAACTTGATCTTATTAGAATTGGTTTCCCTAACGTACTATCATCTCACCTCCACCCAATACTATGTTTTCAAATTTCAGTTAAGTTTGTTCAGTCCTTATACTAACCTAAGTCTAAGCATGGTAAATTGTAAAAATTTAAATAAACAATCAATTAAGCAAATTGCAAGAATTAAATTTTATTTAACAATAAATATAGTTTTCAATTTGGCTCCCCCTGGACTATAGCCCCGATAATGGTTTGGCAAGATGTGAATCTTGTCCTTGGGGATCCAATATTGATTTGAACCAGTTTGTTGGTTCAGGCATAGTTTTGGTACTCATACCTGAATTTTTGGTCTGAACTGGTTCAGTACAGCAAAGTAAGATCTTTGTCGGGATTTGGTTCTATAGCCAAGTCCGGATCGATTTAGAACGGACTTCTGTTTTCCAAGAATCATGTCAAGATTCTTGGAACCAGAAGTAAATCGTTCTAAGGCAGCTCTAAGATCCTTAACCTGAGTTTTCAGGGAGGAGTTCTCTTTTTCAAGTTTTTCAACTTGAGTAGGAGTTCCTTCTTAAACTTTCTCGGTTAAGGATTTAGAGTCAGCTCCCTCTTTTAGGAGTTTTACTTCCTGTCGGAGGGATTCGACTCGGAGTTTGGCTTTCGCCAAATCTCGAGAAAGATAAGAAATAAGATCATTTAATTGACTTTATTGAAACCACTTACCTTGATTTCGCCGTCTTCTAAAAAGGTTAGTCTGCCGTCGTCCTCTTCTGATTCTGACTCGGTCTCGATTTCTTCTGAGGCGGTCAGGGCTAGTAGGTTTGATTGGGGTGTTTCTTCTTCTTCTTCTGAGAAAGATTCGTCCCAGGTTGCTTGGAGTGCTTTCTTTTTTCTTGTCTTCTTGGTCTCCTTCAGGTTTGGACACTCTGTCTTGTAGTGACCCTTCTTCTTACACTCGTAGCAAGTCACGTTGGGCTTGTTTTTGTCGTTTGTGGGTTCAGCTGGTTCGTCCTTTCTTCGGTTAGCCTTCCTTCTGTTGGTTTGGTTCTTCAATTCTTTATAGTAGCTTCGGGCCAGTCGGACCAGCTTAGGTCGATCTCCCTCTTCGTCTTCTGAGTCTGAGTCTGAGTTAAACTCGGGTTCAGGTTGTGGCTTTTTCTTTGTTGTCCTTCCAGTTTTTCCTGCAACCAAGGCAATACCTTTCTCGGCCATATTGCAATTAGTCTGTTCATGAAGTTCTAATTCGGAAAATAATTCATCTAGTTTAATTTTTGAGAGATCCCTTGAAACCTTGTATGCATCTACCATAGATGCCCACAAGGTGTTTCTAGGGAAAGCATTTAAAGCATACCTTATTAGGTCACGGTTTTCGACCTTGTGACCTATAGCATGAAGACCGTTCATCAATTCTTGGATCTGTGCATGAAGCTGGGCTGCTGTTTCGTTGTCGGCCATCTTGATGGTATACAATTTATTCAGGAGCATATCCCTCTTACTGATCCGAGTGTCTGATGTTCCTTCGTGCAGCTCGATCAATTTTGCCCATAGCTCCTTGGCACTGTTGAAGGGACCCACCCGGTTCAGCTCCTCTTTTGTTAAGCCGCATTGGAGGGTCTGAGTCGCCTTTGCATCTGCTTCGATTCTTCGTTTCAGAGCGGTGTCCCACTCTGTGTAGCTTTGAGGAATTCCTTCAGCATTTTTGGGTATCTCCAGTCCCGACTGGATGATAATCCACATGTCCACCTGAGTTTTCAGGTGGACCTCCATTCGACTTTTCCAGTAGGAAAAGTCTTCTCCACTGAAAAGTGGAGGTCTAGCGGTGCTGAATCCTTCTTGCATGGCCATTTAATCTGAAAAAAATACCTAAAAAATTTTCCAAGACTTGGTCTTGGATTAGTAGTGCGGGATAAGAAAATAAAATATCGAGGGGTGTTGCACCAACCTCGATTAACAAAAAAATTCGAATGAAAAATTTAGAAGAACTTCGAACGAGAAAAAGAAAATAAAAAAAATCCGAAAAATTTTCAAACTGGTGGTTGCACCAAATTTGAACTTCCCCGCTCTGATACCACTTGTTGGATCGAGAGAACCGATAGAGGGGGTGAATATCGGAAATCGTTCGGATTTAGGGATAGAGAAATTGCACAGCGGAAAATAAAACACAACACACGTAAACACAATTATTTTTACTTGGTTCGGAGCCTGGGTCGACTCCTACTCCAAGGCCCACGATCGTTGATCGTTTACTTTGGGCAATTCTATATGAGGCGCAAAAGCAGTTTACAAATATTGATTACAGAATAAGTGCAGTAAATTAAAAATCAACTCTTCTTTACCGACGTCCGTAGTAGATGGTATTTTCAGAGCGGGAGGACGTCGTCGGCGCTTGAGTCTCGTGTCGGGAGGTTTCCAGAGCAGAGTGCGGGAGCAGAAGAGCATAGAAGCGTTGAATGAATTGTTGTGCTGAGCCTTGGGGTCGAGGGCCCTTTATATAGCCCTGGGGGCGCCCGGAACGTCGGGGGCGCCCCCCCCCCCCCCACGTGTCAGTTGATCCAGAAGTTGCTCGGTCAGCTTCTGATCCCTTTACATTCAATATCAGCTTTGACCGGGGCGCCCGGAGCGCTCTGGGCGCCCGTATTGACTGGGTCAAACTTTCATCTGTTGGCTTCGAGGGGAGTTGCTTCGGTAGTTGGCGCAGGGGGCGTCCGGAGCGCTGGGGGCGCCCGGGAGTAGCAGGGGCGCCCGGAAGATGAGCTATCGAAGCCTGCTCTTGTTTTATGTGTTTTGTGTTCACCTTAGGGGCGCCCGGGACACTCCGGGCCCCCTGGTCAGCTGGTGCCTCATTCCTTTGAGGCTCTCTGAGCTGCAGACACTCGTTCCTTCGGTCCTGCATCCAGGGTTAGTCCAAAACACCATAAAATAATAAAATATTAGTTTATACAGCCTTAGTTATCTTGGTTCTGACTTTGGGTCTCCTAAATGGAACCCTAGGTCGAACCAACGCCTACTGTTCGCTCGACGGGGAACGCGTCCTCACCTACTCCTCTCGGGAGAATTTACCTGATGCCAACCGTTCCTCTAGTTGGACTTTTGACTGGCGGTCCTTTGCTAGGTCTTGGATACCGAACTGTCCTTCGCCCGGTGCCTAGCATTCCTTCAATACGGCTTCAGTCCCAAGCTGTCCTTCGCCTGGAGCCTAGCAGTCCTTCGCTAGGGCTTTTCACCCTGGCATTCCTTCGCCAGTGCCTAACAGTCCTTCGCTAGGGCTTTTTACCCTAGCATTCCTTCGCCAGTGCCTAGTAGTCCTTTGCTAGGACTTTTTACCCTGCACACTAGAGTGACATGTTAGATAACAAGTAAGACTTAACTTTTGAACCCTGTTGCCATTATCAAAACACAGGTTTGACTTGGGTGCTTTCTGCACCAACAGATTGAAGTGCAGAAAATCGATAAGTGTTAAAGTCCAAGTGTTTGGATATATTCGCCCCCCTCTCTAGCCATCCGAGTTCCAACAGCTACTTTATTGATATTCTGAGCGATCAAGGGTCTATAAGTTTTATAATCCCAAAATACGGACTATCTTTGAGACGGGAACTGCAACGTTCTTTGAGGATATTGAGTTTTGGGGGAAGAGTAAAGTATCTGACATTGTCTTTGAGGAGGAATATATTCCTACTACTCTTCAAGAGGAAATGATTTATATTCCTATGATTGCTTCTGATAATGATCAGGAATTATTCCTATTAGTGATCAAGATGCAATACAACAACAACAAGACATTGTCAGTCAACTCCCAGAAGAACAAACTCAACAGCCTCAAGAACCAATGCATGAAAAACAAGTGCCTTTACGTAGATCCACTAGAGAAAGGAGGAGTGCTATTTAAGATGATTACATAGTACTACTTCAAGAACATGAGGAAAATGATGGCATGGCGGAGGATGATCCAATCAACTTTCATCAAGCCATGCAAGATTCAAATTCTCAAAAATAGATTGAGGCAATGAATGAAGAGTGATCCTGGGCCAGCTTGCGTGTAGCCTGGCCCGGCAGCCAGGCGCCTAGTCAGAAGGAAGATGATTAGTGGGCTGTAAAGGCCTGTCGAATAGGGGTGGAACGGGCTCAGGTCCCTGAACCTACACGTGGTGGCCCACGCTCTTTAGTGTCAGTCTGATCCCTAGTCAGATGCTCATGTTCTAAGACTCATCCAGGTTTGGCTCCCCGCCGACGCGTGGCAGCCCACGCTCCGAGGATAAGCCCAAATCAGAGTAGGCGTTACTCAGTGCCTGATAAGTGTCATTTTATTGATCATTTTATATGCTTAAATCCGTGTTTGACCCATATTTTACTTGTGTAATTATGGATTTACCCTAGGTTTTAGGAGTTATACTCTTTTTGGACCTAATTGCAAATTTGGATATATTTGAGTTGTTTTGTCACTAAATTTTTGATCTACTTTTGAAGGCTTGAAAGGATCATGGACCTAGGTCATGTTGGGTCAAAGTTGAGTCAAAAGTGGTCTGGATCAAGTAATCAAGCGTCAACTAATATGGACCGTCCGATGCAAGAACGGTTAGATCTAGACCATCTGAGAATTTCTGATCAATCCGAGCTGGGAATAAGTCTAATCGAGCGATCAGATCAAGATCTGAAGGTTTCAGCCCAATCGGAGATCATCTAGCCGTTGGATCACGATCAGAGGGATCTAGACCATCCATTCAAGGATCAGCTTGATCTGAGCCATCCGCTACAAATATGGAAGATCCGAGCTACCACAAGGATGATCCTGACCTCTGATCAAGATCTGGAAAATTTGAGTCAAATCGGACTAAGATCAACCGTTGGATGAAGTGGGATTAATCTAGGTCGTCCACTGTTCAACTACTTAAACAGAACTCTGCTTCAGATCTGAATGTCGCGTCTTCGCATTTCTTCAGCTCTTTTCTTCATTTCTTCTTCAGTTCTTCGGCGATTTCTTCCATTGAAGGCGTGGCCAACTCGATCACTACCTTGGAGCGAGATTTGGGTCATTGGAGAAGGCTTCTATGGAATGTCTAACTCGGATTTGCATCATATCAGGGGCTGAGTGAGGGTTTCATCAGTTTCTGATTTCTAATCCATTTGATTGCGAATTTGTGCTGTTTCCTTCAATCGGAGCTACATGGAGGGTCTCTGGAGCGTTCTGATCATCACCTAATCTTCACAGCATTCTTTAATCACGAGATCAAAGGGATCGGATTGGTTTTTTCCAGCTGCGTGCAGTTTTGAGTGGATCTGAAATTGGAACCAATTTCCATTGATTTGCGAGTTGAAGGGGTTCTTGCCTTGCCCTTGCGTGACGAACAAGGTGGTTTTGATACAAGGAATGGTCGAGGCTTAGTTTTAACTGTTTTTCTTATTTTCCTAGCTGTAATTTCTGTTTCAGCACTTCATTTCTGTTCTGCACATGAATCAGCTGTTTCATTTTCATTTCTGAATTTCTCAAGCCTTAATTAGGTTCTATTCTGCAAGTAGATTAGTTAGTGAGTTCGATCAGTAAGCAATTGAATTTGAATTCAGTTTATTTCTTGTTTCAATCTTTGCGTATCAAATGTTATAGCTGCGTATCAGTTTTGCCCTATTTCTGCAATTCCAGCTTATTAAGTTTAGTTTTCGGATTTGTCTTGCATCAATTAGTTTCAATTCTGCAATAGCATTAGATGGAAACCTGTTAGTGAGCAATTAGATTAAATTTTAGTTTGTTTCACAAATCATTGCTTTCGTGCCAAGTTGTTTCAGGTTTAATTTCTGCAGTTTCAGTTCTTGAGTTTGTCTTAGCTGCAGTAGTCCCAATTTCTGAGCTTATCAAGCTTTTATTAGGTTTATTTCTGCAAGTAAACTAGCTCGTGAGTTTGCTTAGTGAGCATTGCCTTCAGTTTCAGTTTAATGTCTTGATTCCCTTTTGCGTATTAGTTTGCTCAGTTTGTATCAGCCCATTTCTGAAATTTCACTTTAGTTTCTGTTTTAGTGTGCTTCTATATCAGTTCATGCCTAATTTCGATTCCTGAAGTTAGAGGTAGACTTTAGTAAGCAATTGCAATCAGTTAATTGTTCCGCAGTAGTTTCATTCCTACAATTCTGTTAGCTTGTTGTGTATCATTTTCAGATTGCGAATCAAACTTCAACTCTGCACAATTAGAATAATTTTTGCAAATAGCAGTTGATAAGTTTTTGAATTGAGAGTTAGTGAACACTACTTCATCGATATCAATTCTGGAAAGTTCATTCAGTGCCCTTAAGTCTGAATTTAGTTGTGTTTTTGCTTTGATCATATGCTGAATTTCTGCATTTTTCTTGCCTTGCATTTCGACCTTCACTTCATCTTTGCATTGAAGAGCTTCTAAATTTTCCATTCGAATTGTTGTTTCAGATTCCATTGCTTAATTCTAGTTGTTTCATATTAGTCGTAATGCTACACTTCTCTTTTGTATCAAGTAGCTATTAAAATTTACACTCAATCTCTTTTGTCACATAATTTTCCTTCCCTTGCGTTTCAAGTTAGTTTCCATTCTTCTCTTGTATCAAGTCTTCATTTCTGAAAATTTGTTTATAATTTTGCATTAGCTCAATTTGAAAATGTCAGCATCATTTTGATTCTTTTGCTTAGCATTTGTTTTGCAATTTGAACTTAGATTGGTTTCCCAAAATTGGTTAAGTCATTAGTTGAATAATTTTCCCATTAGTTAAGTTCATAAATTGCATTTCCTTTGTTTAGTTCATTGATGTGCTTTCTTTCTTTTCGTTGCATTGCCATTTCATATTGCAACCAAAACCCAAATTCTATTTGAAACCCAAAACTCTTGATGACACATAAACTCGAGCACGAATCGAACAACTTGAACTAGCCCTTGGAAAAATACGACCTGTGGCCCCTTTACTACGCTTTTCGTCTTTGATTGTACAAAGGGTTTCCAGCAGCTTTATAAATATCTAAATTTGAGACCCACATTCGTGACAGTCTATTTAGGTCCATCAAATTTTTGGCGCCGTTGCCGGGGAAGCAACTAGTTGATTTGTGAGATTTTTGCTTGTATGCTTATGGGCATATCATTTGATTCTATTTTCTTGTGCTTTATCTTTTGTATATGGTTGCCGCCATTTTTCTTGTTTGATTTGTGACAGGGCTGCAAGATCAAAATATTTTTACCAGAGTTCTGTAAAGAGATAAAAGTGACATTGATGGAGTTGAAATGTTGGTGTAAGGTGTTGGAATACCAACAAAAACATAAAGCTAATTCATCTACTTACCAGCGGCCGATTCAGCCTACATTTCAGCCACCTCAGCCGCAATTTCAGCCTTTCCAACAATTTCAGCAACCCTATTAACAAGATCAATTACCTTTTTAAGGAATTCAGCAAGGGTGTTTAGATAATCAGAATTTTTAGCAACCACCCTTCCATCAAGTTCAACCAAACCTAAATTTTCAGCATCTTAACCAAGATTTCCAGCAGCCTTATTTAAGTTTTCAGCAGGGTAATAATCAATTTCAGCCTCAACCTCAGCCATGGCAGCAAGAATTTCAACCCATAAAGAATTTTCAACAACCTTTTCAACATTCACAGTCACACGATCCAAATTTTCAGTTTCAAAACCATAATTTTCAGTCCCAACCATTTCAGAGTTTCCAGAATCAAAATTTTCAGCCATCTCCACCAAGTTGTGAACCAAGTTTTTGTTGGATTGAGAACACCGATAGAGGGGGGGGTGAATATCGGAAAACGTTTTTCTTTGGAAAATTAAGAGCAAGTGCACAGCGGAAAAAAAAAATAACACAGAGACGCAGTCGTTTTTCCTTGGTCCAGAGCCTGTGTCGACTCCTACTCCAAGGCCCACGGTCGTTGACCGTTTACTTTGGGCAATTCTATATTAGGCGCAAAATAGTTTACAAAGATTACAAATTAAGTACAGTAAACTTTTAAATAGCTCTTTTTACCGACGTCCGGAGTAGATTGACTATTTCGGGGCAGCAGGACGTCGTCGGCTCGAGTTGGAGAGTTTCCGGAGCAAGGCGCGAGAGCAGAAGAGCTTTGAGGCGTTGAAATGAATTTATACCTTGAAGCCTTGGTTGAGGGTCCTTTATATAGGGCCTGGGGGCGCCCGGGACGTCGGGGGCGCCCCCCACGTGGCCTTTGATCCGCCAAAGTCTCGATCGCGTCTGATCCTCTGGATCCGCTTTGACCGGGGCGCCCGGAGCGCTCGGGGCGCCCGGATTGACCGGGTCAAACTTCTATCTTCTTGGCTTCGAGGAGTTCTGATTCGAGGCATGTGCATGGGGGCGCCCGCAGCGCAGGGGGCGCCCGGGAGCACGGGGGCGCCCGCAGGTTGTACTGTCGAAGCGCGCTTCTTGTTTGTGTGTTTTGTGTTCACCTTGGGGGCGCCCGAGACACTCCGGGCACCCTGGTCAGCTGTTGCCTCACTCCTTTGAGGCTCTCTGAGCTGCAGACACTCGTTCCTTCGGTCCTGCATCCAGGGTTAGTCCAAAAACACAACAAGACATTAATTGGTTAGTTTATACAGCCTTAGCTGTCTTGGTTCTGATTTTGGTCTCCAAAATGGAGCCCTAGGTCGAACCGACGCCTACTGTTCCCTCGACGGGGAACGCGTCCTCATCTACTCCTCTCGGGAGAATTTACCTGATGCCAACCGTTCCTCTAGTTGGACTTTTGCCTGACGGTCCTTTGTCAGGTCTTGGATGCCGAGCTGTCCTTCGCCCGGTGCCTAGCATTCCTTCGCTAGGGCTTTAGTCCCAAGCTGTCCTTCGCCTGGCGCCTAGCAATCCTTCGCTAGGTCTTGGATACTGGCAGTCCTTCGCCAGTTGCCTAGCAGTCCTTCGCTAGGGCTTGGATACTGGCAGTCCTTCGCCAGTTGCCTAGCAGTCCTTCGCTAGGGCTTGGATACTGGCAGTCCTTCGCCAGGTGCCTAGCAGTCCTTCGCTAGGGCTTGGATACTGGCAGTCCTTCGCCAGGTGCCTAGCAGTCCTTCGCTAGGGCTTTGTCTCTGCACACTTGAGTAACATTGTTAGATCACAAACAAACTTAACTTTGAATCCTTTGCCAATATCAAAATAAGGTTCGATATGGTGCTTCCTGCACCAACAGTTTTCAGCAATTTAATCAGCCTATTCAACCATTTTATCAACCCCCACAGTCTCAATTTCAGACTTCACAACCTACTTACAGTTTTGAGCAGCCTTATGCTACATTTCAAGGCCAACAGGAGTTCCACACCAATCAAGGAGGCTTTGAGAATCCTAATGAGAGTGAGGCTCAACAACAAAGGCTGGAGGAGATGTTTCAACAAGTCCTACAATATCAACAAAAGCAACAAAGGCTTCAGGACATCGAAAGAGGCGTTGGACAAATTGATAGTCAAAGGAATCAAATGCAAGTTCAAGGATCAAGCCAACCATTTCCTCAGGCTACTCAGGATTTTAAGGGGTATGACTGTGAACTAACTTGGAGGTTGGTGGAAGAAGAAGAAGAAGTCATCAAAATCAGGAAACCTACAGCATGCATTCCTCCTGAAGTTCTTGTTCAAAATTCATTTCCAAATTTTTTAGCTCAAGAAGAAGAAACTGAAGCTCCACAGGACCATTCTAGACTTTTATTTTGTGATGATAGTATTATTGATGGTCCTAATTTTTCTGAAATTATTGCTGCAGATATTACAAAAGGAGAATGCATAGGAGATGATTCTACAGGTGTAGGGGATTGCACTAAGCCCCAGGGACCACCACAATTGACTGGTACATTAGAAGATTCAGAGTTTGAACCAGAAAGTGTAGGGATTTGCATGGTGGAAGCAAGAACCCAAGGATCACCTGCTTTAGTTGAGTGTCCACCAGAACTTGAGCCTGAGATGGAACCTATGCTTGACCAGGAGGAGGCCACAGTTACATCCACTCTTGTAGAACCTCCAGGTATTCTTCAGCACGATCAGGTAAGTATTCCTTCTAATTTTTCTGAAAATTGCATAGAGATACCTCAAACTGATTTTATTGTTTCTGATGCACTTATGGATACATCTCTTGTAGAATTTGATTGTGAAAAATTGATAGAGGTACCTAGTGTTAAAATTTGTGAAAGTGAAGCATGTTGGGATACATATCATGAAAATGCTAACTGTGAAAAATTTTTAGAATAGCCTGAAATTGATGTTGTATATTGTGATGCATCTCTTGCTATATCTTATGCTGAAGTTGAGTGTGAAATACTTATGGAGGTACCAGAGATTGATTTTATTGGATGTGAAACATTTCTTGATATACCTTTGGTGGATTTTAATTGTGAAAAATTTTTAGAAGAGCCTGAAATTGAAATTGTTTATTGTGAAGAATCTCTTGCTATATCTTATGCTGAAATTGAGTGTGAAAAACTTATGGAGGTACCAGAGATTGATTTTATTGACTGTGAAACTTTTCTTGATATATCTTATGTAGAAACTGCTTGTGAAAAATTTACTGAGGTACCCAAAATTGATTTTATTGGATGCGATGCATTTTTGGATACATTTTATGTAGAGATTGATGATATTGCACTTCTTTCTTACCCTGCACGCTTGAGAAAGGTTTTACATGTTTTTGCAGGGTCCCAGAGATTTCTTGAGTGGGTACTCCATCTAGACAGTCTTCAACCACCTGGAATGTTTTCCAAAAAGAATAAAGAGGGAGGAGATGAACTTGCTTTGACTTATAGCACTCCACCTATGAAGTGGCTATTGTACTTAAATCACCTTCGGCCACCTGAACAGTTTATTGCAAAGTTTAAGTGTGGGGGAGTGATGCAAAATAAAATTGAGCAAATGAAGGAAATTGTTTCAGCTACTCCTACTCCTCCACTACCACGATGGAGATTATTTCTTGATAGACTCCGACCGCCAGAAATAAAAGGGAGTTTGTTCCTTCTTGCATTTTCTTTCATTGCATGTTTCATTTTTATGTTCTTTAGAAGTAGAATTTTCTTTTAAAAAAAGAATTCTTGCTAATAAATGCGTGAGTAGAGTAGAATGAATAAATAGACATTGTAAATACCATTTTATGTCTTTTGACACTTTTTTCTTCATGAGTAGGAATAAATGTATCTCTCTAGGTTGTCTTGATAACATTTTAGAGTCTTTTGAAAATAAATTAAATTTGGTTGTTAAAACTTTAGATTTGAGCTCATGGATGAAATCTTGGATGCTTGAGTACTACTTGACCATGGATTCTTGATTGAGGACTTGAGATGAATTATTTGTACCTAGTGAGGCTTAGCCTTATTTTTGTGACACATACGTGTGATTGTACTCTAGAACTTGCTTAGGTTCTTTCAAAATCATATTTCAATGATTGGATCACATTTATAGAAGTGTATCATTTTGTTTCTTATCTCATATCAATTTTCATAAATTTCCCTTGTACTACTTCATATTTCTCATTTTCCCTACTTAATCTTCATATTGCTTCTAACTTCATTTTTCTAGGGACTTGTTAGTTTAGGGATGTTCTTTGATGTTATTTTGCCCGAGACGGACAAAGGATTAAGTGTGGGGGAGTGGCTAGTGTGATGGAAACATTTGAAAAAAAAGTTCATTTCATTTTTGAGTTGAAGCCAAAAAGTGCCAATTGGAGTGGAGCTTGGTATCAAGATAAATGGGAATTCAGTTGTGAATTGGAGGTGAAGTAGATCTTGAAAAAAAAATCTGTAATGGAAGTAATGGCACGAAAAAAAATAGAAAAAAACTGTGCCATGAAAAATTTTGAAATCAATGGAGTTTGTAGCACAAATGGTTTGAATTAAAAATTGGGAAGTAGGAATTATGGAAGCTTAAATTGGCAACATTTTGCTAAAGTTTGGATTGAAGTTGTAAGCTTGAATTGTAGAAGAAAATCTGTGCAGAATTGAGGAACCAAGGTGGAAACAAGTGAAAAAAAAAAATCTGTGTAAAGGAAAAATCAAAAATTTTGTGCCAAAGTGAAAAGAATGCTATGAAATTGTTTCGGCCACTCTTCTAGGAGCTGAATTGCAGCTATATATTTCTGAATCAGTGCAGGGGTTGCTGCAATTTGAAAAAAAAACAAAACAGCTTGTATCAACTTGAAATTGAGTGTGCCATGGATGGAACTTGAATTTGTTGAGCTGAAATTCTCAAGTGAAGCATGTGAACTTCCCACTATTATTTGAGGCTGACCACATCATGAATAAAATAAGGGGAAACTGCAGAGAAATCAGTGAGCTAGCAGCTGAGAAAGAAAAACAGAAAAACAAAATAGTTTGGAAAATAAAAAAAAAAACAAAGCAGAATTTTGAGTTTGGTTTCACTTGAGGGCTCTAGATCTGGGAGAAGTTTGGAAGCTGATCACACCATGAATGAATAAGGAGAAGCTGCAGAATAATCAGGAAGTAAGTAGCTTGAAAAAAACAGAAAAAAAATAGGAAGGAAGAAACAAAAAGAACAAAGTTGGCACACAATGAGTTGTTGGCACCATGAAATCAGTGGAGATATTCTCATCCAAATTAAAGAACTGTTCCACCAATACATTCTGATTTCAGTAGAGAAAAGAAAGAAAGAAAAAAAATCAGAAAAGAAAAGAGGAAACAAAAATGGCACGCAAGAGTGAATTGACACAAAGGAGTTGAATTCTTTTCATCAAATTTTAGAAGGGCATTGCAAAGACTCACTCCGTCACACTTTGGATTTCATTATATGGACTGAAAGGAGGGCAAAAATGCATCAAGAATATCCTTGAACATCCAAGTCTTCCACTCATTCAAATTTGCTATTTACTTGGCTTTTATTTCATTTCTACCATTTCATATGTCTTTCACTTTTGAATAAACTTTTATAGATGATTGATTATAATCATGAATAATGGTGGAAAGTAGATAATAAGCAAGCCTATGGTAGTGCAAGAAGCATGTGTGTATGAGTGAGCTTCATTTTCATCATGTATTTAGACCTTAGGAAGAGAGCCACCAAAAATTTCCTTTGAGAGGCTTAGAGAGTTATATTCATCTCAATGAATCATGAAGGTTGAAATTGCTAAGTTGTTGATTTAAGGACAAGATATTAATCCATAGAGCTTAGATTTTTGAGAATTAACAACCTTAGGTAATTTCTTTTCAATTGCTTCTACTTATGTTTGAGAAAACCTAAGGGATACATATTTAGTACTTTTCGCGAGACGCTCAAGCTTAAGTGTGGGGGAGTTGATAAGTGTCATTTTATTGATCATTTTATATGCTTAAATCCGTGTTTGACCCATATTTTACTTGTGTAATTGTGGATTTATCCTAGGTTTTAGGAGTTATACTCTTTTTGGACCTAATTGCAAATTTGGATATATTTGAGTTGTTTTGTCACTAAATTTTTGATCTACTTTTGAAGGCTTGAAAGGATCATGGACCTAGGTCATGTTGGGTCAAAGTTGAGTCAAAAGTGGTCTGGATCAAGTAATCAAGCGTCAACTAATATGGACCGTCCGATGCAAGAACGGTTAGATCTAGACCATCTAAGAACTTCTGATCAATCCGAGCTGGGAATAAGTCTAATCGAGTGATCAGATCAAGATCTGAAGGTTTCAGCCCAATCGGAGATCATCTAGCCGTTGGATCACGATCAGAGGGATCTAGACCATCCATTCAAGGATCAGCTTGATCTGAGCCATCCGCTACAAATATGGAAGATCCGAGCTACCACAAGGATGATCCTGACCTCTGATCAAGATCTGGAAAATTTGAGTCAAATCGGACTAAGATCAACCGTTGGATGAAGTGGGATTAATCTAGGTCGTCCACTGTTCAACTACTTAAACAGAACTCTGCTTCAGATCTGAATGTCGCGTCTTCGCATTTCTTCAGCTCTTTTCTTCATTTCTTCTTCAGTTCTTCGGCGATTTCTTCCATTGAAGGCGTGGCCAACTCGATCACTACCTTGGAGCGAGATTTGGGTCATTGGAGAAGGCTTCTATGGAATGTCTAACTCGGATTTGCATCATATCAGGGGCTAAGTGAGGGTTTCATCAGTTTCTGATTTCTAATCCATTTGATTGCGAATTTGTGCTGTTTCCTTCAATCGGAGCTACATGGAGGGTCTCTGGAGCGTTCTGATCATCACCTAATCTTCACAGCATTCTTTAATCACGAGATCAAAGGGATCGGATTGGTTTTTTCCAGCTGCGTGCAGTTTTGAGTGGATCTGAAATTGGAACCAATTTCCATTGATTTGCGAGTTGAAGGGGTTCTTGCCTTGCCCTTGCGTGACGAACAAGGTGGTCTTGATACAAGGAATGGTCGAGGCTTAGTTTTAACTGTTTTTCTTGTTTTCCTAGTTGTAATTTCTGTTTCAGCACTTCATTTCTGTTCTGCACATGAATCAGCTGTTTCGTTTTCATTTCTGAATTTCTCAAGCCTTAATTAGGTTCTATTCTGCAAGTAGATTAGTTAGTGAGTTCGATCAGTAAGCAATTGAATTTGAATTCAGTTTATTTCTTGTTTCAATCTTTGCGTATCAAATGTTATAGCTGTGTATCAGTTTTGCCCTGTTTCTGCAATTCCAGCTTATTAAGTTTAGTTTTCGGATTTGTCTTGCATCAATTAGTTTCAATTCTGCAATAGCATTAGATGGAAACCTGTTAGTGAGCAATTAGATTAAATTTCAGTTTGTTTCACAAATCATTGCTTTCGTGCCAAGTTGTTTTAGGTTTAATTTCTGCAGTTTCAGTTCTTGAGTTTGTCTTAGCTGCTGTAGTCCCAATTTCTGAGCTTATCAAGCTTTAATTAGGTTTATTTCTGCAAGTAAACTAGCTCGTGAGTTTGCTTAGTGAGCATTGCCTTCAGTTTCAGTTTAATGTTTTGATTCCCTTTTGCGTATCAGTTTGCTCAGTTTGTGTCAGCCCATTTCTGAAATTTCACTTTAGTTTCTGTTTTAGTGTGCTTCTATATCAGTTCATGCCTAATTTCGATTCCTGAAGTTAGAGGTAGACTTTAGTAAGCAATTGCAATCAGTTAGTTGTTCCGCATTAGTTTCATTCCTATAATTCTGTTAGCTTGTTGTGTATCATTTTCAGATTGCGAATCAAACTTCAACTTTGCACAATTAGAATAATTTCTGCAAATAGCAGTCGATAAGTTTTTGAATTGAGAGTTAGTGAACACTATTTCATCGATATCAATTCTGGAAAGTTCATTCAGTGCCCTTAAGTTTGAATTTAGTTGTGTTTTTTTGCTTTGATCATATGCTGAATTTCTACATTTTTCTTGCCTTGCATTTTGACCTTCACTTCATCTTTGCATTGAAGAGCTTCTAAATTTTCCATTCGAATTGTTGTTTCAGATTCCATTGCCTAATTCTAGTTGTTTCATATTAGTCGTAATGCTACACTTCTCTTTTGTATCAAGTAGCAATTAAAATTTACACTCAATCTCTTTTGGCACATAATTTTCCTTCCCTTGCGTTTCAAGTTAGTTTCCATTCTTCTCTTGTATCAATTCTTCATTTCTGAAATTTTGTTTATAATTTTGCATTAGCTCAATTTGAAAATGTCAGCATCATTTTGATTCTTTTGCTTAGCATTTGTTTTGCAATTTGAACTTAGATTGGTTTCCCAAAATTGGTTAAGTCATTAGTTGAATAATTTTCCCATTAGTTAAGTTCATAAATTGCATTTCCTTTGTTTAGTTTATTGATGTGCTTTCTTTCTTTTCGTTGCATTGCCATTTCATATTGCAACCAAAACCCAAATTCTATTTGAAACCCAAAACTCTTGACGACACATAAACTCAAGCACGAATCGTACAACTTGAACTAGCCCTTGGAAAAATACGACCTGTGACCCCTTTACTACGCTTTTCGTCTTTGATTGCAAAAAGAGTTTCCAGCAGCTTTATAAATATCTAAATTTGAGACCCACATTCGTGACAGTCTATTTGGGTCCATCAGTGCCCACAGTCGGCACCCTCAAAGGCCGTCAGTCGGCCTCTACACCTAGTGCCACCAGTCGGCACTGTCAAAGGCCCATAGTCAGCCTCTACACCTAGTGCCCCCAGTTGGCACCCTCAAAGGCCCTCAATCGGCCTCTACACCTAGTGCCTCAGTTGGCACAACCACTCCCTGACACCAGGATACCAGAAACTATACGGGGTCGGCGCAGAACTGAAGTCATCCTGGTACCAAGTGACGGATATTTCGCCGAGGTATTGATTTCCCTGCCATATCCTGTCCCCCCGTACCAATACCACATACCCTGATGTCAGGCCAAGCGGCGTCCAACGATGCCAACCCTTATGTTGGCAGTGCCCCTTTTCTTGATACAGCATGCACCACTTTATCCTGCCACCTCTGGTCACGCATTACCTTGTCCTCGCTATATGACAACAGGTGGCAGGCGGGGCAGGAGCTGTCAGCTTCCCCGGCTATATAAGCCTCCTTACTCTGCCTTTCTCAGGTATGCGCGATAGTGCAATTTCATACTGGTCTATTGCTTTCCATTGCCATCGTCAAGTATTGACTTGACCGTCGGAGTGCCTGGCCAGGGACTTTTCCCGGCGGGTTCTAACGATCTTTGTCTTGTAGGCCATAGGCAATCCAGCTCGTTAGACCACCTCATCCACCTCGCTCTCCCCGAAGGCTCACTCAGCTGTAGGGGCGCCCAACTCACTTCGCGACAGGATCAAAGATTATAAATCAATGCAAGAAAATAATGTTTGGGAACTTGTCCTATTACCAGAAGGTGTGAAACTCATTGATTGTAAATGGATTTTTAAAACTAAACGGGATTCAAACGGTAATGTGGAAAGTTATAAAGCACGTCTTGTAGCTAAAGGTTATACTCAAAAATATGGAATTGACTATAAAGAGACTTTTTCTCCAGTTTTAACGAAAGACTCTTTTAGGACAATTATGACACTTGTTGCACACTTTGATATGGAACTCCATCATATGGATGTCTAGAAAGCTTTTCTCAATGGAGATATTGAGGAAACAATCTATATGGTGCAACCAGAATACTTTGTATCGGGAGATCCGAAGAGTATGGTTTGCAAACTTAAGAAGTCCATCTATGGGTTAAAGCAAGCGTCTCGTCAATGGTACCATAAATTTCATCAAATAATCATCTCATTTGGATTTGAGGTGAATGTGGTAGATGATTGTGTGTATCATAAGTTCAGTGGGAGCAAACATATTTTCCTGATTTTATATATTGATGACATTTTGCTTGCAACAAATGATATAGGTATGTTAAACGATACCAAGAGATTTCTATCTAGATATTTTGAAATGAAAGATCTTGGTAATGCATCTTTTGTATTAGGAATCCAAATACACCGAGATCGTTCTCAAGGTATTCTTGGATTATCAGAAAAGAACTATATGATAAAGTGCTTAAAAGATTTGACATGTAAGATTGTAAACCAGGAAACACCCCAATTGCTAAAGGAGATAAGTTTAGTCTTAAATAGTGCCCTAAAGGAAGCCTCGAGACCCAAGAAATGCAAAAGATTCCTTTTGCTTCGGCAGTAGGAAGTCTTATGTATGCTCAAGTTTGTATGCGTCCGGATATTGCGTACATTGTTGGAATGTTGGGCAGATATTTAAGCAACCCAGAAATGGATCATTGGAAAGCAGCAAAGAGGGTAATGAGATATTTAAAGAGAACTAGTTATTACATGCTCACATATAAGAGATCATCTCTGAGGATCGATTGCAAACTATGATACCAATTGTTATATATATTAAGTTGAGAGATCTTGAGGAACAACCTTAATCTCTATTCCACTCTTAAGAAATAATAAACACGATAATTAACCAAAGTTGCGAAAGTGTACCGGAATCCATAGTTTGCAATCGATCCTCGAAGATGATCTTCAATCTGCAGAATTCCTTAGGTTTCCGAAGAGTTTTGTCGATGCGGAACAAAACAAAAGCATCGTTCTACAAACTGGGACCATAACCCCCTATTTATATAATCTAAAGGTTGCATATTTCTAATTTGGCCCCTCAACAAATTAGAATTAGCGCATGGTATCCATAATATTTTATTCATAACAATTAAGCCCTTATGTCAAATTACATAATTCCAAAATTTAGATCATAATAATTTTGACTTATTTAATTGATGACATTAAACATTTATAATAACATTATGACCCTAAAATTCTAACAATCTCCCATTGGGCCATATTCATAAACTTATAAATGTGTTAACCTTAGTGAGCTCAAAAACTTTTGTCATCATAACCATAGGACTTCCTTAACAATCTCGTCTATTAATTATATATGCATAGGATCAATGCAGTCTTTGCTGTATCTTTCACAACTAAACCATCAATGGTTACAATCAAATGACATAGGTCAATTATGAATTTGTGGCATGAAAATTACATGCAAGGTGATCTATTCATGTCAATTTTCAACTGATCCTCCTTAACCAAAGTGAGATCAAAACTTTAACTTAAGTTATACAAAGTAGAATGAAGTAAACATTAAACTTTATATCTGATCAGAAAATCTCTAAATACATAAGTTTCAGAGACATAACCAAACATATATAGAAAACAAATATAGTACAAACTCCCACTGAATCTAAATTTTACCCGACTGAATAACACCCATATGAGTGGTATGGTCATAAAAGACATTGGGCGGTAGACCTTTCGTCAAAGGATCTGCTATCATGGAGTTTGTGTTGAGGCGATCTGTGCTTCGGAGTGACCAAGTGTTTTGATGTTTGGACAAAGGGTTTAAGTTAGGTTTACCCTTGTGTTCTTATATGTGTATGTTGAGTGTACAGGTTGTACAGGTTACACATATGGACTTGACTAGACGACTGATAATTACCATTTTGATGATTAATTTAGGCTCTTAAATCCATGTTTTGATCCTTTTTTATATGCTTAAGTTTGCATTTACATTAGGTTTCATGAATTGTCTCTATTTTGGCTTTGGATACAATTCTTTCCATATTTGAGATATTTTGGCACTTAAATTTGAATCTAATTTTGTAGGCTTCAAATGATTATAGACCTAGATCAGATTGGATCACACTTGAGTCAGAATTGGATCCGGATCAAGATGATCAAGCATCGGATTAATATGGGTCGTCCGATCGAGAAACGGCGAGATCTGAGACATCTATCATCTGATGACCAATCCGAGCTCAAGTTAGAGTTAATCTGGACCACATATCATGATTTGAAGATTTTGTCCCAATCAGAGATCATCCAGCCGTTGGATCGAGCTCAAGAGGGTCTAAGCCGTCCATTCAAAGGAAAGGAAGATCTGAGCCATCCGTCGCATATCTGATTGATCCGAGCTAAGGTGAAGTAGATCAGAGCCATTGATGGAGATCTGGAGAGTTTAGTTCAGATCTGAGTTGATCTAACCGTCGGATGAGGTCAGAACGATCACATCCGTTCAATTTCAAATTGGATTAATTAAAACAGACATTCCCTCTCCCAGCTCTTCGTCGTCGCCAGATCGCGAGCTCTGTTCGTTCCAGTTTTTTGTTCTTCGTCAGTTCTTCATCGATTTCTTGCATTTTTCTTCTCCGATCGCGTGACCAACAACAGATTTGTTCGTCTTCAAGGTTTCAGATCGTTGAGGTATATTTTCTGTTCAGTTTGTCAATCCAAATCTCGCAGCTGATGAGCTAAGGTGAGGGTTTCACCGGAGCTACTGTTCCTGCTGATCGATCCTTGTTGATCGCCGACTCCCGTCGTCCGGAGCTGTCGAAGCTTGAGAGGGGTTCTCGAAAGCGTTCAAATGGATTCTGAGCTCGATTGCCATCCAGCTGATTGAGGAGGAAGAGATCGGGACAGTTTTCAGCTATTGATCGTTCACCGCGATCGGACAGAGACATCACTGATCGGTCCCCAATCCGATCAGTAGAAGTCCTGATCGGTCCAGTGATGTAACGACCCGGCCCATTTGGCGGCTCATTTGGCGACCCCCTTATTTTTCTACGAGTCGTCGACCGTCGACCGTGTCGTTACCTTACTAGGTCTTCCCACCCCTGGGTAGCGGATTTTTTATAGGATCGATTCTGGTCCGCTAGAGGGGGGTTAATAGCGTTTCGAACCCCTTTCTTCCTGCACGGTTAGTTTGCACATCGGAATATACAATAAAATGATCAAACAAATACTAACCCATGCTAACACAAGGATTTACTTGGTATCCACCCCGACCGGGTGACTAATCCAAGAATTCGTCGGTGGATCACTCCCCGGATCACCTCTAGCCAGTCCTTGTCGCTCCTTGTGGGTGGAGAAACCTCGCCACAGCACCTTGACACGATCAAGACTCTAGAGACTACTAACAAGCCTTAACCAAGCTTGTTTTGTCAAGAGTCTCACCCCAAACCGAGTTCTCTTTAAATAGAACTCGGGCCGAAAACCCTCGCTGGCAGTCGACTGGTCCCAGGGCAGTCGACTGCCACCACTCAGATTCGACCGTTGACAGCCTCAACGTTCGAATTCTGCCAGCTCACCAGCCGCCCTGGGCCAGTCGACTGCCAAAATGGCAGTCGACTGGCCCAGGGTTCAGAACCTACTGTGAGTTTCTGTTTGCGCTGGCAGTCGACTGTTATAACACCAGTCGACTGCCCTACCTCTACAAACACTTTTCCTCACTCTCTTGACCCTCGTCGATATGTGCATTCAAGCATTCTCCCTTGGCTTGCTCCTTGAAGTCCTCTTCTACCGGCTATCGTCCCTCGGATGTGCACGCAAGTCCTCAACCTGCCTCCATGCCACCCTTCACGTGTGCCCTTTGAAGTCTACTTCTCAGCTTGCCCTTGGAGTCATCTTCCCTCGGCTCTTGCCCCTTGCTTTAGCTGACTCTTCACCAGCAGCCTTGACTGTTGCCTTCGTGCCCTCTTCATCTTCGGCCCTCGTCCCTCGGATGCACACAAGCCTCTAGCTTGTCTCCATGCCATCCTTCACGTACGCCTCGAAGTCCGCGCCCCTCAGCTCATCATCCCTGCTATATCAGGTCCCTCGGGTGCACACAAGCCTCCAGCTTGTCTCCATGCAACCCTTCACCATACCGAAGCCGTCCAGCCAAGTCAATATGTGTAAACCTGTACAACCTGCACACTCACATACCCATATTAGTACACAAGAAAAAACCTAACTTAAACCCTTTGCCCAAACATCAAAACACAAGGCCACTTCGGACCTTAGATTGCCTCAACAATCTCCCCTTTTTGATGTTTGGCAATACATTTAAGTTAGGTAAATAAATAGTAATAAAGAATAACAAAAAACAATGCTAAATAAATGCATATGCAATTCATACATGGATCCTATCCCAAGGCATCCCACACCTAACCCTCCAAGTTAGGAATTTTCACCAAACCGGGCTTTTTAAAGCTTCTCCCAAGCTCCCCCTGTATTGGACTTACAAAGGCTTTTTAAGAACCTCTCCAAGGTTCCCCTTCCGCCAACAATGGAGCAATCATGCTCCCCCTTAATCTTAGCTCCCCCTAAACCTAGGGTTTCTAGCAAAGGTGTGTTTGGTTTCCTAACTTAAACCCAACACTTCTCCCCCTTTGCCTAACATCAAAAAACCCAGCAATAACCCAATCATTGGTTCTTTTAGTCCCTAATAATCATAAACAATGTGTACTAGCCCCCCACACACTTGTTTTGCATCATTTGGACACCAACCCAGATGTTGATACAAAAATCAGCCCTGACCAGTCGACTGCCAAAATGGCAGTCGACTGATACTCTGAAAGTCTGAAATTTCAACATTTCTGACGAAATTCAGAAATGCGCCAAAAATTTCACAAATCTCCAAAAATTTCCAAATTTTGTGGAGAGGTTTGTGGTACCCATATCTACTTGGAAAAAATACATTCCAAAATGTATCTATCATCATTCCCATGTTTGACACAAAATCCAAAACTAGCCAAAAACTTCAATCAAACCTTGACCTAAAGTTCTAGTTTTGGTTTCCTCTTGATGTCTTTGCCCATGCCACCTCACAATGCATCCCTAGCATTGATTTACATGGTAATAACACATCAAAAACCAATTTTCATACAATACCCCAATGTCATATTTTCATGCATGAAACTTAACAACACCATGCCAAAACCTAAGAATTGAGACTCAAGTTCGTCTCCAATTCTTTTGGCACACTCCATGGTCCATCTAGACCTTTAGGAGCACCCCTCCCAAAGTCCATTCACCATATATCCCAAAGGCTCCTAGAGCTCCCCCTTAAGCTCTTAGCCCTAGCCACCTCCCTAGGCGACTCAATCCATACTAGGCCACACCGGTGTGCCCCCGGTGACTCTTGGACTACAAATCTAACTTTCTTAACCTTGGACACCTTGTTCTTTGTTAAGTCATTCTTTTTACCTTCAAATGGTACCCCCTTGCCATTTTTGGGCTTTCCCTCCTTGCCATGATTGTATGCCTCCCTAGCATACTTCTTTTTGTTGGCCTTAGAGGTCTTAGACCGATATCCCAATCCCGATCTATCATAGTTGGGTTTTAAACTACCCAACACCATATCTAAACCTTTAGATCCAACCTTGAATCATCCTAAGATCTTTTCCAATTTATCAAGCCTTGCCCTCAAGGCTTGATTTTCCCTTTCTAGACCTTTAACCTTAGAGTTCATAGATCCACTTTGAACATTCCTAGACCTACCCATTTTTCTAGGCACATTCCTCCCCTTCTTGGGATTAGTACCATGATCCTTAGGTCTAGAGGTCTTGGGTTGATCATGATGCATGCTTCTCCTAGGATTTTGATCTACCTTGTTACTCCTAGTCCTATCATTATATCTAAATCCAAAGTTATGCACCATTAAGCATTTTTCATGAAAACTAGCATGCATGGAGGGATGATTAACATGATTTTTAAAATGCAAGGAAGAATTTGAAATTGAATTACTTTTTGACCTAGGGTTAGGAATTACCTCCCTTACCCTTGTAGTCCCTCCTTGTTGTGATCTTTGTTTCCTCCTTTCTTCTTTCTCCCATCTCCTCAAGTGTCCCATTTTCTTGAGCTCTTTACTCCTTGGGCACTTAGTGTGGTAGTGCCCTAGCTCACCACACGTAAAGCATTGGATCTTCTTCCTTTTAGCTTGGGCCTCTTCACTCCTACACTTTATGTTAGATTTAAATGGAATTGAAATGAGTGTAGAGTGTACCTCCTTTTTCTTACTAATTGGACACTTATCCTTGTAGTGCCCCTTTTTGTTGCATCCAAAGCATGTGATATGGTCCTTGGTCTTGGCTTTGGTGGAGGTTGGAGCTTTTTTTGCTCCGGTATGGAAATGGATCTCTCCTCCCCCTCAATTCTTGAAATTGATACTTCTTCTTCTTCTCTAGATGAGGTGGAGGACCTCTCACTTTCTTCTTCCATTTCACTTGAGGAGGTAGATGATTCTTCTTGCTTTTTCTCCTCTTCTTGGGCTATTGAGTTTACCTCCTCGGCCTCTTCCACTAATTGATCTCGTGTAGGGTTTTTATGGATTTCTTCTACCTTTTTCCATAGATCGTGTGCATTTTCGTATGCTCCTACACCATTCAAAATATTAGTAGGCAAAATGTTAAGCAATATATCAATTACCTTTTTATTCGCCCTTGCTTGATCTTGTTGCTCTTGATTCCAATATCTAGGCCTAAGCTTCTTCCCGTGCTTATCCTTTAGAATCTCGAAAGGCTCCTCAAGCGCAATTCTACATGCCCACTCCATTCCGAACCAAGTTTCGATCCTTGCCCTCCAATAGTCGAAGTCTTCATGATCGTAGGGCGGTGGAGTGTAAATGTCTTCCCCAAATTTGTCTTCCATTTTCTTCTTCCTCTAGCGTGTGCTCCCTCGGCGGTTAGTCCGATCAAGAGCGGTCCTTCGCTCTGATACCAATTGTAGGATCAATTCCGGTCCGCTAGAGGGGGTGAATAGCGTTTTGAACCCCTTTCTTCCTACACGGTTAGTTTGCACAGCGAAATATACAATAAAATGATCAAACAAATACTAACCAATGCTAACACGAGGATTTACTTGGTATCCACTCTGACCGGGTGACTAATCCAAGAATCCATCGGTGGATCACTCCCCGGATCACCTCCGGCTAGTCCTTGTTGCTCCTTGTGGGTGGAGAAACCTCGCCACAATACCTTGACACGATCAAGACTCTAGAGACTACTAACAAGCCTTAACCAAGCTTGTTTCGTCAAGAGTCTCACCCCAAACCGAGTTCTCTTTAAATAGAACTCGGGCCGAAAACCGTCGCTGGCAGTCGACTGGTCCCAGGGCAGTCGACTGCCACCGCTCAGATTCGACCGTTGACAGTCCCAACGTTCGAATTCTACCAGCTCACCAGCCGCTACCAGTCGACTGCCAAAATGGCAGTCGACTGGCCCAGGGTTCAGAACCTACTGTGAGTTTCTGTTTGCGCTGGCAGTTGACTGTTATAACACCAGTCGACTGCCCTACCTCTACAAACACTCTTCCTCACTCTCTTGACCCTCGTCGACATGTGCCTTCAAGCATTCTCCCTTGGTTTGCTCCTTGAAGTCCTCTTCCACCGGCTATCGTCCCTCGGATGCGCACGCAAGTCCTCGACCTGCCTCCAAGCCACCCTTCACGTGTGCCCTTTGAAGTCTACTTCTCAGCTTACACTTGGAGTCATCTTCCCTCGGCTCTTGTCCCATGCCTTAGCTGACTTTTCACCAGCAGCTTTGATTGTTGCCTTCGCACCCTTTTCATCTTCGGCCCTCGTCCTTCGGATGCACACAAGCCTCTAGCTTGTCTCCATGCTATCCTTCACGTACGCCTCGAAGTCCGCGCCCCTCAGCTCATCATCCTTGCTATATCAGGTCCCTCGGGTGCACACAAGCCTCCATCTTGTCTCCATGCAACCCTTCACCATACCGAAGCCGTCCAGCCAAGTCAATATGTGTAAACCTGTACAACCTGCACACTCACATACCCATATTAGTACACAAGGGAAAACCTAACTTAAACCCTTTGCCCAAACTTCAAATCACAAGGTCACTCCGGACCTTAGATTGCCTCAACATTTTTGCCTTCCCCAGGATTCGAACCCTAGACCCCAGGCTTAAGTACTAGTTCTTTTTGGCATGATCTTATGATTTCTTATGTTGCTTGAAGAGGGAAGGAGGGGTTCGGCCAAGTCCTAGCTTTAGGCATAGGAGGAGGCTAAAAACCCTAAGTATGCTTTCTATTTGCTTAAGAGATCAAGAACATATTTCCATGATTCATTAAATGACATAATAATGTGGCATGTTTCTATGTTACTCTATAATTATGTTAGGCCTTATTCATGTATGTTTTATATTATGCTCCATGAATCATGATTATGTTTAGGCCCTTTAGGGCATACCTATGTTATGCATGACTTATGTATGATGGAATGCCTAAAAGAAGCTAAGAGCATTCTTTCTGAAAAGTAATGAAACATGATAAGCTATTTTACTTTTGTATGGGCTTGTACCGGACCCTAAAAAGGTCCTTGGGATGGGCTCCTACGTTGCCCCTAGGCCGAAGGTTGCCTAGTTCTCTAGTAGGTCGGGATTAGCTACCTCGTATCTATCTAAGGGATGTATGCAAATTATAAATGTGGTACAATGTCGGGCCCTTATGTTGAGAGTTATGTTCATGTACCTATACATATATATTTTCAAAGAAACATCCCTCATGCATAAAAAAACATTTATCTCATATTATGTGCCTACTTGAATAACAATACTTGAAGTTGAAGTACTCTTGTGATATGAATATTCTTTCCATATGTTGTTGTTTAACTTTCTCTATGTTCAATTCATGACGCATGGTTTTTATGAGTAGGAAAGGATCTTACTGAGCTTATATGCTTATAGTTTAGTGTTTCCTTATACTGCAGAAAAGGGTAAGGGCATGCTAAACTAAAGGGAGCTGCAGGAGGGGCAAAGATGTGTGTGGCAGTGGCACGATGGAAGAGATCCTGTTACTTATGCTTGCTTATGAATCAAGAATTTATCCATGTCTTAAGTTTCCGCATTGATACACTTGTTGATGTTAGATTATTATACTTATATACCATACTATGTTTTATGTTTGTTCGTATAATACAACATGCTATGTTTTGTATTCATTCCTAAAATACGATATTTCTATAACTAGCACTTGTCATGGAATTCATGTTTAGAACTTGCTTGTTTAAAGACTCAATATGGATTATGTAACATGCTCTAGGGTGTTAAAGTTGATGTCTATGTAGTTCGATTCATACCTTTAAATTCCATGTCTAAACTCTAAAACCTATGTTAATGCTCGCATGCTTCTATATGGTGTACGTACTCACATGCCACGGGTTAGGCCATAGGTTGTAGTTGAGGCTAAGGTTCCTCTCATATGAATGTCATGCTTGCTTAGTAGCTCATTCCCCCTCTAGAGTCTTATATATCGTAAGTTCACATGATTGCCTAATGTACTTCTTGAATTAAAAGTTTTGAACCAAGTTGTGCACATGAATACCAAGCATGCTCCTATGTTTTAAGATATGTTTACATGTTTTAAATTGTTCCATTGCGCTAAGGTATATATTTATGTATGTATGTTCGTGTAGCACCGCCTTTCCCATTTTATAAGGTGAGGAGGGGCGGGCGTTACAGGTTGGTATCAGAGCAGATTTGCCCTTCCACTACACACACATCAAGTCTTCCTCCTGCCGCTTCCAAGTAAGAAATTCTACGCATACTTTGCTTTCTTTTTTATAAAGAATGCTTCTAGATTGAATATGCATGAATGTAAGAAGGAATGACAATATTCTTATACTAGCCTTACTTGTGGTTTTATGAAGAAAAGCATGGTTATAAGACATAGTAACAGAACCAGTGAGACCATACCACCGCCTGACCTGATGCATCTTGTGACTGAACTCCAGCGTCAGATTACTGAGCAGCAGCAGACCATTAACATCTTAATGAATTAGCAAGGGAACCTTACCACTTCATCAGTGAACCAGACTGTGATACCGGTCACGCCTACGATGACACCAGCACCACCGGTAGGCCCTGCCACTGTAGTACAATAAGAAGCTTATCTAATCCAGTGGCAGAGGCTGAAGCCGGAGAATTTCTCAGGTGCTTGTGAACCGTGGGATGCCCAAGCCTGGTTCAAGAGAGTGGAAAGTACAGTGGAGCTGCTAGACTGACCTGAACATGAAAAGATTAAGTGTGCATTATTCTTCCTTTCTGGAGATGCCAGAATGTGGTGGGAAAGGGTCAAGGCCAAAAGACAAGTGAACCAAATGAAATGGACGGACTTTGAATCGGAATTTTTTGAGGAGTTCTTCCATATGCGAGTCACAAATAAACATTACGACGAGTTCACTGAATTCCGACAAGGTGATCTATCGGTCAATGAGGTAGTGAAATGATTTAACAGACTAGCTCGCCTATGCCCCGAGCTAGTCAGTACTGAAAAAGAAAAAGTCAGACTCATGCTAAAGATGCTGCGGCTCGAAATAGCTCTGAATGTGGTCAGCGGGGTTAATAGACAGCAGACCGCAGAAGAGTTGTTCAGTAGTGCCCTAATCACCAAGCACTACCTGAACAATATTAATCAGCAAAAGAAGGTGCTGACCGAGAGTAAGAGTCAAGTTCATTCAGGAGGTCAGAAACTTCAGAGTACCAATTCGAACTGGAAAGGAAACCACAATGGTAAGAGGAAGCAATGGAACAACTCCAAAGGTGGTCCAGCGAACAAAAAACCCAAGTATCCTCAGTGCACTACGTGCGGAAGGATCCATCTTGGGGTATGCTACCAAGGCACTAATAGGTGCTACATCTGTGGATTTGAGGGGCATAGAGCCAGAGACTGAGCTACCAAAATCCAGGCACCTCCCCAGCAACATATCCAGTACCAGGGTGCACCTGCGCAACTACACCAGATGCAAGCTACGCTGGAAGGTACTCAAATAAGTCAAGGGAGATTGGAGGCCCCGCCAGTTACGACAAATGTCAGGGTTTTCTCTCTCACCAAGGAGGACGTAGCGAATGCTTCTACGGTTGTCACAAGTCAGATATTTATTATCAGTTAGTATGCTACTGCATTATTTGATACTGGGACAACGCACTCGTTCATTTCTATGCCATTCACTAAGAAGATAGATATACCTCCACAAGTTCTAGATTGCAAGTTCTTAACGGCACTGCCTTCGGGAGAAATAATGACATCCACCCATATGTTACGTGCCGTATGTTAGTGATATGAGAGAAGTGTCCTAAGGCAATCGCCTTATGATTATAGTCATTTATTTTAATAAATGAATATTCACTATTTGAGTATACTGTTGGATCGAGAGAAAACGATAGAGGGGGGGTGAATATCGTAACTCGTTTTTCGGATAAAATTAAGAGCAAATGCGCAGCGGAATAAACAAAACACAAAGACACAATCGGTTTTACTTGGTTCGGAGTCGCGGTCGGCTCCTACTCCAAGGCCCACGGTCCTTGACCGTTTACTGCGGGCAATACTATAATTGCGCAAAATCATACAAACAGTTGTACAGTTATAAGTGCAGTAAGAATACAATTAAAAATTGGCTCTTCGTTACCGACACCCGGTGTTGATCGTTCTTCGGTGCGTAGGGTCGTTGTCGGCGCTAGAATCACGAGATGAAGGATTTTTGGAGCAGAGCACATGAGTTGAAGAGCGTATTTGTGTTGAAAAATTTGATGCTTGAAGCCTTGGGGTCGAGGGGCTTTTTGTAGCCTCCCGGGGCGCCCTGAACGTTGGGGGCGCCCCCCCCCCCACGTGTCACCCGATCCGAGCAAATCTCGGTCAGCCCTTATCCCACTCGAATAGGGCTGAGGGTTGACTGTGGGGGCGCCCGAGACGCTGGGGGCGCCCTAGTTGACTCTTTCAGTGGGCTTCTCGGCTGGATAAACTTTATCTACTTCGTTGGCTTGAGCGCGGGGCGCCCGGGCGCACGGGGGCGCCCGGGAGCATGGGGGTGCCCCGCCCAGTTAGCTTCCGAAGCTTGCTTGTGCTGAACTCCTCTTTGCTTGTACTTAGGGCGCCCGGGTCCTTCCGGGCGCCCAACCCAGCTGCTACCTCACTCCTTTGAGGCTTTCTGAGCTGTAGACACTTGTTCCCTCGGTCCTGCATCCAGGGTTAGTACGAAACAAGATGGAGCAAATATATAAGTAAGTTTTACAGCCTTAGCTGTCTTGGTTCTGACTTTGGGTCTCCAAAATGGAGCCCTAGGTCGAACCGACGCCTACTGTTCCCTCAACGGGGAACGCATCCTCACCTACTCCTCTCAGGAGAATTTACCTGATGCCAACCGTCTCCTCCGGTTGGACTTTTGCCCAGCAGTCCTTCACCAGGTGCCTAGCTGTCCTTCGCCAGGTCTTCAGTACCAAGCAGTCCTTCGCTTGGTGCCTAGCATTCCTTCGCTAGGTCTTCGACTTGCTAGCAGCCCTTCGCTAGGTGCCCAGCAGCCCTTCGCTGGGTCTTCAGGCAGTCCTTCGCCTGGTGCCTAGCAGTCCTTCGCTTAGGACTTTATTTTCAGGCAGTCCTTCGCCTGGTGCCCAGCAATCCTTCGCTAGGACTTTCAATCTGCACACTTAAGTAGCATGTTAGACAAACAAAATATCTTAACTTTTGAACCCTTTGCCATTGATCAAAACACAGGTTCGACTTGGGTGCTGTCTGCACCAACAATCTCCCCCTTTTTGATTTATGGCAACCCGATTCAAAATGTTAAGTTAATCAGAACATATGATAAAAAGTTTAGTTTCCTCCCCTGGAAGGAATCTCCCCCTAGGTTTTTCAAAAGTTCGTGGGGTTCTTAAAAAAATTTCTAAGTCTAAAGATGGAATTTTTCAAACACTTTGAACCATTTTCAAAAGAAACTTTAGAAACACATTTTCCAAAAAGTTGGATTGCTCTTTTGAAGGTTTACACTTTAAAAAGATTTCAAGTCAGTAGAAAAGATGTTTTAAGTTTTTAGAATCATAGCTTAAGTTTAAGATAAGTACTTGGCAAAATTTACAACAGCTTAAGTTTTAAGTACTTAAAAAGTTTTGAAAGCAGTTTAAGTTTAAGTACTTAACAAAATGTTTTGAAAGCTATTTTAAGTTTAAGTACTTAACAAAAAGTTTTGAAAGCTATTTTAAGTTTAAGTACTTAACAAAATGTTCTGAAAGCTATTTTAATTTTAAGTACTTAACAAAAAGTTCTGAAAGCTATTTTAAGATTAAGTACTTAACAAAAAGTTTTGAAAGCTATTTTAACTTTGAAGAAAAACTTAGTACTTTTGAAAATAAGTAGATTAAGTACTTTTTGAAGAAAGGATAAGGTTTTGAGATTTTGAATTTTGAAAAATTTTTAAAAGGCTTCTCTCCTTTCTTATCTCTCCTCCTTTGCCATATATTAAAAACAAAGCAGTATAGCAGAAAAAGGAGAAGTAAATTGCATAATGTGTTGTACTGAACCAATGCAAGATGAACTGAATCAAACCAATTTATGTTATCTCTGTAGGGTTCTGTCTAACCCAATTAGCTACTTACTAACTGTTATAAACAGTAGTTTTCGTTAGGGTTAGTCGAGTTAAGTATTTTGTTCAAGTTAGATTTTCTAAACTTGACACTTAACTTGATTACTGTTTTAGTTGTATTTAGTGCCCCAATTACTGCAGATGCACTGACTTAAAGCATCTTGAATTAAGGCAAAGACCTAAGCATCTCAACCCATTCTAGGTTATCACTCAAAAGTACCCTAAGGTGCTTGTGAGATGCTGGCTTCTAGATCTATAGGTGCATGCATTTCTAGGGTTAGGGCCTAGGCTAAGTCCATTTGCGAAAATGCCCTAGTTTTGAAAGGGGTAGTTTTTGAAAATAAAACTAAGTTGAAAAATTTATTGTAAAAAGATTTTGAAAATTAAGTAAAGCAAAATTTTAAAACTATTTTCAAACTGATTTTAAAGCAAGTAAAGCAGTAAGAAAATCAAAGGTAAAATAAACCTATTCTACCAAGCATAATCCTAATACAGATCAGATAATCATGAAAAAACAAGTAGTCAACTCCATAAGTCAGCTGGTCAAAGGAGAAGACCAGGATAGTCACACCATAATCAGACACGAGTCAACCCTACTAAGTAGGGGCAGTCAACCAGTCAAGAGTACAATGCTAGTCAAATCTAGAAGGAGGGACCGGGATGATCAGAAGAGCCAGGCTGCCAGGATCGAAATAGTGCCATCATCTCTTGATATTGTGCATCGTTGGTCTCCCTATCAGCTCTGAGGGCATTCATGTACTCAGTGTAATAGCCCTAATTTGTCTCTATTTCTTCAGCATGATTTGCCTCTACTTCCTCTCGGAGGCTCTGGACCTGTGTCTCAAGTCGGGTCACTCGCTCGTAGAGTGTCAGTGGTGGGGGCTCGTCTATGTGCTCCCGGGCCTCGGCTGCCAGATCTGCAACGTCGACCTCGACCTCCTCGTCAGAGTCGATCTGGGGTCCGGCTCTCTGTCGCCTCCACGATAAAACCCCGGTACCTGAGACCTCTATACCGGCTAGGGAGAAGTTCCTAAAACCTATCTCATCGAAGTCAGTCATCGTAGCCATCTCACCCTCGGTGATGTTCCGGCCGTGATAGTGTAGGATGGAAGTGATGATATGGCAATAGGGGGTGCGTACCCGCCCCTGCGTGGTAACACTGGACGCATGTAGGATCGTGTGGAACATATGAAGTCCAATGTCGTTGTCAAGATAATGAATCAATGCATATAGTAGGAAGGTGTGAAAAGGTCGCATGGTAGCTATGTCTCTAGTAGATAGGGGCAGAATGCAGCGGACTATGACTCTATAAAGAGCATAGTCCTGGACCTGGAGGTCAACAGACTAAAATTGTCTGGCCAGGGGGTTCCTATCATACCTAAAGAAATAGGAGTGTAGAGTATCCAGGGTAATGTGAGAGTAGGGAGCATCAAAGGGAGGCTCCCTATGTAACACCCGCTTTTTTTTTTCTTTTTCTTAAAGCGGCGTTACGTTAACATACTTAGGGCATGTAGACATCATAATGCAGCGGAAACCTTTAACTTACACCTACATGCACTTACTACTATTCCTAACATCTTAACATGGGAACTTGGCATATTAACTTTATACTTAGCATCATATCATATCATACTTAGCATCATGTCATACTTAGCATCATGTCATAGAGTCACATTCAAGCACATAATAATAAGGGTAAAGTTCTATCATAAGACGAGCAAACATATTATTTCTTGGCCAAGTCACTATCACACACATGCTTTGATGCCCTCCTGCTGCTTCCTTACTGTCCCCTTGCGTGATCTGCGGTATAAGGAAATAAGACTATAAGCACACAGGCTTAGTAAGACTCTTTCCTACTCACTAAAACCATTCATCACTTAATCATGAGCATATGAAACATTAACATACTTAGTGCTTTACTTAGAACATAAGCCTTATGCTCACTTAGCATACATTCGACATGGCATGAACATAACTTAATCACATTCGTAGCATGGCATAAACATAAACATAAAAACATTCATGGCATGGCATAATACTTGGCATAGACATAAACATTGTAAACATTCATAGCATGACATAATACTTGGCATAGACATAAACATAATAAACATAACCTCATAAACATTCTTAGCATGAACCTAAATAAAATCATGGCGTCCTAACTTAGCACAAACCTAATTAAATCATGGCTTCAAAAATTAGCATGGGCATAAATAAAAATCATGGCATCCTAACTTAGCATAAACATAATTAAATCATGGCATCCTAAACTAGCATGAACATAAATAAAATCATGGCATCCTAACTTAGCATAAACATAATTAAATCATGACATCCTAAACTAGCATGAACATAAATAAAAATCATGGCATCCTAAACTAGCATGAACATAAATAAAATCATGGCATCCTAACTTAGCATAAACATAATTAAATCATGGCATCATAAATTAGCATGAACATAAATAAAATCATTTGCATAAACATACCTTGCATAAACTTACTTTGCATACTATTCTTATCATAGATATAATGCATAACATGGATGGATGCATGTGACAATTGTGCATATATATATAAGGATGCTTAATCTTTAAAACATGCTTTTAAATACTTTAACATAATCATAACATTCATTGGGCCCTGGCTTGTACCACATTCATACATCATATGCGCGCATCCCTAAGTAAATACGAGGTAGCTAATCTCGACCTACTAGGGTAAGGACAGCTTCATCGGTAGTCCCGAACCGTAAGGACAGCTTCATCGGTAGTCCCAAACCGTGGACAGCTTCATCGGTAGTCCAGAACCGTGAACCTTACTTAGGCCCGGTACAAGCCCATAAAATAAAATAAAATACTTTCACATGCTTTTTCATTCATCATCATTCATAGCATATTCATTCATTCATCATACTTAACATCCTCGTTATGCCTTAAAGGCATGAACTTTAACCTCATTCTTCATTTTCATTCTTAAACATGGCATATGTACACATCATTCATAAAGCATGACATACATACAAATTATTCATAAATCATGGTCTACCTACATCTCATTCATAAAACATGGCATACCTACATATCCTTTATGAGACATGGCATACATACATATTATTCATAAAACATGGCATACATACGTATCATTCATAAGACATGGCAGACATACATATCATTCATAAAACATGGCATACATACATATCATTCATAAATCATGGCACATGTCTAAACATTTATGACCTAACATATAATTCATGACATATAAACTAAGGGTTTGGTTAACATAGAACTTCTTCCATCTTACTTAAACATACATCTTGGTAACCTATACATAAGCATCTTTGTAGGTTTAACCCAACCCTAGCCCTAGGTTAGGTCCTTGGCCGAAAGCCCCAAGGAACCATAGGTCCATGAAACTTCACATAACTTCCCAAACAACATCTCATACATACATACTAGGCCATAGGAAACATTTGATTCCATACTTAAGGCCAACCCTAATCCTTTAACCCTAGTCTTGCTCTTGGCCAAAACTTCAAGGCCATGGGGGCATGGAAAAAAGTCTATTAAAATCCCCAAATCAATTGTTAAACACCAACCATACCTTACCATAGGGCCATTGGGACCCTTACTTGAAATAAGTCCTAACCTTCCACCCTCTTAGGGTACTTGGCCGAAACCTATAGGGTCTCTAGGCCATGTGAATCATTCACATAAACACCCTCCATCTCCCTTATATCATGATAATACATAAAACACCTACTTGAGGTTTTAGACCCAACCCTACCCATGGGTTCTTGATGTTGGCCGAAACCCTAGGGTATCCTAGGGTACTCCAAAAATTCTCAAAAATTATATTTAATCTCTAAACATCATAAGAGTACATTAAACAACATTATCAAGATTTTTAGCATCATCATGGACCCTAAAACCTAGTGGCCGAAACCCATAGGGTCTCTAGGGTGCTTGGTTTTGTTTCTTTCAACATCAAGTCCCAAAAACCAACCAATAAATCATGCTAAAACATAAGGAACTATTATACCATAGGTGAGGGAGTCTTACCTTGGGTTTCTTGATTTTTCACCTTGATTATAGAGAATCAAAAGAACTCCTTGGACCTTAAGTCACCTCTAGCCCTTGAAACCTTGGGAAGCCTTTAGATCTTGGAGATGAGACCCTCTTGTGAAGCTTTTCCAAGGAAAATCCTCCTTGTGGTGTTCGGCTAGGATGAGGGAAGGAGGAGGAAGAAAATGCAAAGTGATGGAAGGAGAAGGTAACTCCCAAACCCCCCTCTTTATAACCCATTAAGGAGGTAAATGAAGAGTCTCTCCATGACCCTTCATCTTCTTCTAAGCCTTAACCAATATCCACTTCATTCCCCCATAACATTCCCTTGCTAGGTGAGTTGGTTAGAGCATACATGGTTGTACAAGAGGTCCAAGGTTCAATCCTTGGTAGATGCACAATTTTTTTTCCACTTATTTTATTTTATTTTCCTAGTATTTTCGAAAATCCCTTAAAAATTCCCCCATAATTATGTTAATATTTCTCATTAAAATCCCTTTATATTTATATAAATTTTCACCTAAAATCCACCAGTAATTATGGTACTAAAAAGCCCATATAAGGCCCATTAGTGCCCTTTTTCCCAATTTAAATGAGAAAACATGGATTTTCTAGGCCAAAGTTCGCATTAATATTTCTAGGTTCCTCAGAAAATTATCTAGACATGCTTAATATTTTAAGGAAATATTAAGAAAATTTTCCGGGTCGTTACGTAACAACAAAATGTGGATTGTGAGAGTCGTAGTCCAAGAAATCGGTTAAGTAATGAGGGAGTGATTGTCAAGGGCATTCCTTGAACGGTGGTGACAAATACAAGACCGTCTTGTCTAACTATGTTGTTATAGAACTCTACACAGAGGGAGGTGTTGATAGGATGAGTGCAGAATACAAGATTGTCTAGTTGGTAAAAGTTGATAGCATTCATAGCCAATAGACAAGATTGAGTAAAGAATTGCCTATTTAGGTAACTTGTCTTAATAGGCTTATATGTCATTCTGGCAAATCTATTGCAAAGCTCTAAGGTTGGGAACCTAGGATCGGGACTAGGTTCGATACCGGGGTTTGCTTGGTTTGCTCGGCATTTTCTAACATTATGAAGGAATTGCATTAATGAAAGTATGAAGGAGTTGCATTAAGGAAAGTTAAAATTAACTTAAATGCAAATAAAATTATACCGGGTGGCAGCTCGGGGAGGCATTGTTGAGGATGAGATCGCGAGAAGGTCGCAAGGTCACTTGGAAGGAAAGGAGTTGGAGAGAAGAAGAAGTTTGGGTGTGGAGAGAAGAAAGAGGGCATGGAGCCCTTTTATATAGGACATTCCCGGGCGCCCCGGCGAGCCAGGGCGCCCCAGAGGGCGAGGGCGCCCCCCGCAGGGCTGCAGCTGCCTTTTGGCAGCTTTCTGCCTTTGACCGCTTATATGAGGGCGCTCGTGAGGACCCGGGCGCCCTGGTCAACGAGAAGTGGCAGACTTTCTGCCATTTGGTGAGCCTCGGGGCGCCCGCAAGGGTTTGGGCGCCCTCAATAGCTACTTTAGCAGCTTTTTGTCTTGAAGGATTGAAAAGAGAGAGGTGGGGGCGCCCGAAGGGTCACGGGCGCCCTGGTGACAGCTTTTTGTCGAATTTTGTTTTGATGGACTTGTTTGACTGCTTTTGACCAGATTTGACATGTTTGACCAGGTTTGACTGGTTTAACCATGGTTTGACCATCTTGACTATGGTTTGGCTATTTTGACCATAGTTTGACTATTGTTAGGTTAATGCCGTTCTAAACTAAGTATTTAAACAACAATGCAGTTATTAAATGAATTTTGATTAAGTTAAGTTTGCTGTCTCACCCAATCTAGGGTTATCATTCATGTTGGCCTTATAGGTTTTGTGAGACTGATTTTGGTAGATAGAATTATTTTAAAAAATGATTTATTTTGAAATAGTTGAATTAATTTTGAAAAGAATTAATTTTGAGTTAAAAAATGTTTGGATCTACAAGTAACTGAAAATTTATGTTAGATTTGAATTTTACAAAGAATAATTTGAATTTGAGTTTCAGAAATCGGCTTCCAGGTCTTGGCGAGGCACTAGGCCTTCTTTGGCCGTAGCCTTATTGGATCATCAACCCTTTCCTTGACAAAGCCTTTTAATGAAATTTCATTTTCAAAGTTATTTTTTGAAAAATTCTGGTCTAACTAGTTTGGGTTTTGGATCGGTAGCTTCGGCTAGTTTCACCAGTCTAAAGAGACCAAGTATATTTGACCTTATTAGAATTGGCTTCCCTAACGTACTATCATCTCACCTCCACCCAATACTATGTTGTTTAAATTTCAGTTAAGTTGGTTAAGTCCTTATTCTAACCATTCCTAAGTCTAAGAATGGTAAATTGTAGGAATTAAATGAACAATTAATCATGCAATGTGCAAACAAAAAATATTGAATTTTATCTAACAATAAATATTGTTTTTAATTTGGCTCCCCCTGGACTAAAGCCACGATAATGGTTTGGCAAGATGTGAATCTTGTCCTTTGGGATCCAATACTGATTTGATCCAGTTTGTTTGTTCAGGCACAATTTGGGTACCCATGCCTGAACCTTAGGTCTGGACTGGTTCAGTACAGCATAGTAGGATCTTTGTCTAGATTTGGTTCTATAGCCTAGTCCGGATCGATTTAGAACCGACTTCTATTTTCCAAGAATCATGTCAAGACCCTTGGATCCAGAAGTGAATCGTTCTAACGCTGATCTAAGGTCCTTAACTTGAGTTTTCAAGGAGGAGTTCTCTTTCTTAAGTTTTTCAACTTGAGTAGAGGTTCCTTCTTGAACCTTCTCAGTTAAGGATCTAGAGTCAGCTCTCTCCTTCAGGAATTTTACTTCCTGTCGGAGAGATTTGACTCGGAGTTTAGCTTTCACCAAATCTCAAGAAAGATAAGAAATTAACTCACTTAATTGACTTCTTGAAAAACCACTTACAGTTATTTCGCCGTCCTCCGAGAATGTATGTTTGCCATCGTCCGGCTCCGACTCTGACTCGGTCTCGATTTCTTCTGTGGCGGTTAGTGCGAGCAGGTTCGATTGTGGGACCTCTTCTTCGGAGGAGGAGGAGGACTCGTCCCACGTTGCTTGGAGTGTTTTCTTCCTTCTTGTCTTCTTGGTCTCCTTTAGGTTAGGACACTCCGTCTTGTAGTGACCCTTCTTCTTGCACTCGTAGCAGGTCACGTTTGGTTTGTTCTTGTCATTTGAGGGTTCAGCTGGTTCTTCCTTTCTTCGGCTGGCTTTCCTTTTGTTGGATTGATTCTTCAATTCCTTGTAGTAGTTTCGGGCCAGTCGGACCAGCTTAGGTCGGTCTCCTTCGTCGCCTTCTGAGTCTAAGTCTGAATCAGACTCGGGTGCAGGTTGAGTTTTCTTCTTGGATGTCTTTCCAGCTTTACCTGCAACAAAAGCAATGCCTTTCTCGGCCAGATTGCAGTTAGTCTGTTCATGTAATTCGAGTTCAGAAAAAAGTTCATCTAATTTGATTTTGGAAAGATCCCTAGAAACTTTGTAAGCATCTACCATAGATGCCCACAAGGTGTTTCTTAGGAAAGCGTTAAGGGCATACCTTATTAGGTCACGGTTTTCTACCTTGTGACCAATGGTGTGTAGACCGTTCATCAGCCCCTGGATTCTGGCGTGGAGCTGAGCTGCTGATTCGCCTTCGTTCATCTTGATGGTGTATAGTTTGTTTAGCAGAAGGTCCCTCTTGCTGATTCGGGTGTCGGAGGTTCCTTCGTGTAGTTCGATCAGCTTACCCCAGAGTTCTTTGGCGCTGTTGAATGGACCCACCTGGTCCAGCTCCTCTTTTGTTAAGCCGCATTGTAGTGTTTGGGTCGCTTTGGTATTGACTTCGATTTTCTTTTTGAGTGGACCATCCCATTCAGCGTAAGATTGTTGTACTCCATCAGCATTCCTTGGTATTTCCAATCCAGACTGGATGATTATCCACATGTCCACCTGAGTTTTCAGGTGGACTTCCATTCTGCTCTTCCAGTAGGATAAGTCCTCCCCACTAAAGAGCGGTGGCCTTGCGGTGCTGAAGCCTTCTTGCATGGCCATTAAAGATTTTATCTAAAAAAGAAAGAAAAGAAAGAAAAACTCTATCCCAAGACTTGGTCTTGGATTAGTAGTGCGGGATTAAAAAAAATAATTATCGAGGGGTGTTGCACCAACCTCGATTAATGAAAAAAAAAATCGAACAAAAAAAAATTAAAAAGATTTCGTAAAGATCCGAAAAGAAATTCTCAAATTGGTGGTTGCACCAAATTTGAGCTTCCCCGCTCTGATACCACTTGTTGGATCGAGAGAAAACGATAGAGGGGGGGGGTGAATATCGTAACTCGTTTTTTGGATAAAATTAAGAGCAAATGCGCAGCGGAATAAACAAAACACAAAGACACAATCAGTTTTACTTGGTTCGGAGTCGCGGTCGGCTCCTACTCCAAGGCCCACGGTCCTTGACCGTTTACTGGGGGCAATACTATAATCGCGCAAAATCTTACAAACAGTTGTACAGTTATAAGTGCAGTAAGAATACAATTAAAAATTGGCTCTTCGTTACCGACGACCGGTATAGATCGTTCTTCGGTGCGTAGGGTCGTTGCTGGCGCTAGAATCACGAGATGAAGGAATTCTGGAGCAGAGCGCGTGAGTTGAAGAGCGTATTTGTGTTGGAAAACTTGATGCTTAAAGCCTTTGGGTCGAGGGGCGTTTTATAGCCTCCCGGGGCGCCCTGAACGTTGGGGGCGCCCCCCCCCCCCCCCCCCGACGTGTCACCAGATCCGAGCAAATCTCGGTCAGCCCTTATCCCACTCGAATAGGGATGAGGGTTGACTGTGGGGTGCCCGGGACGCTGGGGGCGCCCTGGTTGACTCTTTCAGCGGGCTTCTCGGCTGGATAAACATTATCTACTTCGTTGGCTTGAGCGCGGGGTGCCCTGGGCATCCGAGGCGCCCGGGCGCATGGGGGCGCCCGGGCGCATAGGGGCGCCCGGGAGCATGGGGGCGCCTCGCCCAGTTAGCTTCCGAAGCTTGCTTGTGCTGAACTCCTCTTTGCTTGTACTTAGGGCGCCCGGGTCCTTCCGGGCGCCTAACCCAGCTGCTACCTCACTCCTTTGAGGCATTCTGAGCTGTAGACACTCGTTCCTTCGGTCCTGTATCCAGGGATAGTACAAAACAAGATGGAGCAAATATATAAGTAAGTTTTACAACCTTAGTTGTCTTGGTTTTGACTTTGGGTCTCCAAAATGGAGCCCTAGGATGAACCGACGCCTACTGTTCCCTTAACGGGGAACGCGTCCTCACCTACTCCTCTCAGGAGAATTTACCTGATGCCAACCGGCTCCTCCGGTTGGACTTTTGCCCAGCAGTCCTTCGCCAGGTGCCTAGCTGTCTTCGCCAGGTCTTCAGTACCAAGCAATCCTTCGCTTGGTGCCTAGCGTTCCTTCGCTAGGTCTTCGACTTCTTAGCATCCCTTTGCTAGGTGCCCAGCAGCCCTTCGCTAGGTCTTCAGGTAGTCCTTCGCCTGGTGCCTAGCTGTCCTTCGCTTAGGACTTTATTTCCAGGCAGTCCTTCGCCTGGTGTCTAGCAATCCTTCGCTAGGACTTTCAATCTGAACACTTAAGTAGCATGTTAGACAAACAAAACATCTTAACTTTTGAACCCTTTGCCATTGATCAAAACACAGGTTCGATTTGGGTGCTGTCTGCACCAACATATACATGTTTGTGTATTTGATTGAGATCTTAAACTCATTTACTGAATGTCCGCAATACAATTCACAGCATGAGAGAATTTGTGATGAATTCACAACTAGTGATTATCTCTACATGTGCAATTGTGTAATATTGAAATTGTCCCTAGTCGATGAATTGATAAATACGGACACTATCAATTCTGTTGAGACTAGCATGGGTTATTCTCTAATCAGCTGATTCTCACTGGCTAGTGACATTGAGATGTCCGGAGATAAACATGAATGCTAGTTAAGGGAACTAGTTCATTGGAGTGACTGGCTGTAAAACTTCATATGGTAGTCTACATATAGATATGTCAGTGAAGTTCTTACTGCAGCTTAAGTGCGATGTTCCTTTGACATGCGGTGTTTAAGTCATCTTAGTCATGGAGACTTATACTTTGACATCTTAAGCAAGCATCTCCAAGGAGGTGTGGACCCAGGATGATTGGGTATAAGCCGAAGTGGCCGAAGATGTTTGAATAGCCTACAAAGGATTCACCACTCCTTGCGAGGAGATGTATACCCGAGGCCTATCGTCGGATTGTTACTCGAAGCCTCAGGCCAGAGCATGACATGTTCAGAATATGAATCTCTTAAATACATGAGAGTAATTAGAATCCGTAGGACGAGAAAATGTTACTTGGGCTAGGTGTGACGTAGTCAGCCTAGTGGGGACTGACACACATAAACCATGTCCTGAACCAAGTGGGTATAAGATGGTGAAGGGAATGGGGCACGATTCATTATAGCTGTTAAAGGGTTTCAGAATTGTTTCTGAGGTCAACCGTTGATCTTTCGATTAATTGGGGATAATGATGTACTACTAGGTGCCACTCATGATTGTTCTATAATTAATTGATGAATTATAGACGGCCAACATAAATCGAAAGCCTATTTAGTCACACGCACTACGAGTAATCCGAGGGATTTAAAACGAGTTGAAAATTGGATTTTCCAATCAAGAGAGATTAAGTTTGGTTGAGCCAAACGATAAGTCGAATCTGAATTTTTCAGAGACGCATCGGAAGCGTAAAATGGCTAAGTCTTTTGAAGACTTAATAGATGAATTAAATAAGTTTAATTCATTGGGGCTTGGCTTGGATGAGCCGGCCAAAGAGGGCCTCCATCCTCTTTGCTTGGCCGGCCACAACAAAGGGAGAGAACCAAGGTTTTGGTTCAATTTATAAAATAAACCAAGTGTGATTTGTTTTATAAAATTATGGATGATATAAATTTTTATATAATAAACCAAGGTTTGGTTTATTTTTCATGGAAATTAAAATGAACCATGGATTGGTTTATTTTATAAAATCAATCATGGATTTATTTACCATGATAAGGAAATTTATTCCATAGGAGAGAAGATTTTTATCATGAATTAAAATATGATTTTAACCATGATATAAAATCAAACTTGGCATGATGGAATAAGTTATTCCATATTTGAGATGCTTGATGGTTGAGAGGCCACTATATAAAGGACCCAAGGCAAGGCTTGGGTGGTGAATCATAGAGATGAAGACATAGGCTCTCTCCCTCTCTTTCTCTCCTTCTCTTCTCCCCTTCTTGCCGTGCGCCAACCAGCCCCAAGAAGGAGCACCAGCCGGCCATCCTTTTGTGGTTAGTCTTCCGACTTCTCTCTTGGTTTTTCTTGTCGCGTTCTCGGAGAATCTAGTAGTTCTCGAGAACACGAAACTCGTGGCTTTGCGAAGTCATCTCGAAGATACTCGGCATGGACGCGAATAGAGGCGGAGCTTCCAAGGGACGCTTACGGTTGGATCTTGTCCCTTCCTTCGAGTTACGTGAGGTAATATGTAAATTAGTTTACGTTTCTGCAAAAATTTTAAATATATGATCATGTCTACACAAGATAAAATTACATGTTTAGATATGTGGTTAAATGATTTAGAGAAATTATTTATGCTAAACCTTCCGTTGCACGTAATTAATTTTGAAATTACGAACCTGCATCCATGTTAACATACACCCGGTCCCAACAGTGGTATCAGAGCCGAGGTTTGTGTTCGACATAATCATATAATTGTTTTGCGGAAAGCTTTATCATGATCTCAATTTTAGAAAATTTTCAATTATGGAAACTTTTCAATTATGGTAAATTTTTTATTTAGGAATTTCAAAGTTTGGAAATCCTCATGAAATTTCGTAAACTTTTGAAATATCTCTATTTTTGAAATTTTATGAGAATTGTGAAAACTTTCCATTTTGGAAACTTTCCAATTTTGAAAATTTCCTATTTTGGAAATTTTCCAATTTTGGAAAAACGTAAGTTTTCTTTGTACCAGAAACTTACAATTATTCTGAAAATCTTTTATTTTTGGAAACTTTCCATTTATGGAAAGCTCGCAATTTTGGGCACTTTCTTTCAAGAAAGTCTAGACAAACTATGGGAATATTAATTGGCATTTAAATTTATAATTGGAAATTAAATTATTTACAAAATTCATTATTTTGGATTGAGCCTCGGGGAGCCGTCCAATTTAAAGTTAGTTGTTATAATTAAGTTTCCTAAATTGAATTTAAATTGTCAAATGTTTAATTTGGATTGAGCCTCGAGGAGCCATCAAATTAAGTTATTGATATTAATTTTTCATAAATAAAATATGTGATAAAATATTGGAAATTTTTGAGGTGATTCTCAAACGATAATTTCCTTATTTGATTTATGAGGTGATGCTCTTACATATTATTGTCTCCAAAATTAATTAAGAAAATTATTTCCTATAGAGTATATTTCCTTAAATAAGATTTTCATGAAAATAATATGTGGNGTTGAAAATTGGATTTTCCGATCAAGAGAGATAAGTCGAATCTGAATTTTCAGAGACGCATCGGAAGCTTAAAATTGCTAAGTCTTTTGAAGGCTTATTGGGCGAATTAAATGAGTTTAATACGCAAGGAGACGGCTTGGTTTGGCCGGCCAAAGAGGGTCCCCACCCTCTATGGTTTGGCCGGCCACAATAAATAGGGAAACCAAATTGTTTGGTTAAATTATAAAATAAATCGAGCGTGATTTGTTTTTATAAAATTATGGATAAAGAAATTTATATAAAGAAATTTATAGAAATTTATTCTTTTTTATGGAAATTAAAATGAACCATGGATTGGTTTATTTTATTTTATAAAATCAATTATGAATTGATTTTTCCATGATAAGAAAAATTTATATAATAAATTTCTTGTGTAAATTTATTCCATAATAATAGGGGAGACATGGTTATTTTTATTATAAATTAAGTTATAATAAAAACTTGGCATAACGGAATAATTCATAGAAAAATTTATAAGATAAATTTCTTATGAAAACTAATTCCGTTAAATGGATACTTGGCGATAAAGAGGCTACTATATAAAGGCAGTAAGGCAAGGCTTGGAAATTAATTCAAGAGATCAAGGATTCATTCCTAGCCTCTCTTCCTCTCCTTTTCTCCCTCTCCCTCTAGGGCCGGCTACCCTCTCCCTCTCCTAGGGCCGGCTTCCCTCCCTTCCCTTGCCGTGAGCCACCACCAAGAAAAGAGGCCGAAGAAGAAGAAGAAGCGGGGCGCGACTCCTTCCTTCCTCCCGGAATCTTGATTCCGTTTTTCTTTTAGTGGTTAGTTTTCCATCTCTCTCTCTCTTGATATTCTAGTCGTGCCTTTGGAGAATCTAGTAGTTCTTGTCGGCACGAAACTCGTGGCTTTGCGAAGTCATCCCGAAGAAAACTCGCCGTGGACGCGAATAGAGGCGGAGCTTCCAAGGGACGCTACGGTTGGATCTCGTCCCTTTCTACGAGTTACGCGAGGTATTAAGTAAATTAGTTTACTTTTGCAAAAATTTAAATGTATGATCATGTCTCCACAACGTAAGGTTGCATGGTAGATACGTGGTTAAAATAATTTGAGAAATTATTTATGCAAAAACTTCCGCTGCACGTAATAAATTTTAAAAATTATGAACCCGTATCCATGCCAACATGCACCCGGTCCCAACTGTGGTATCAGAGCCGGTTAGTGTTCGACATAATCATATAATTGTTTTACGTAAGACTTTGTCATGATTTAATTTTGGAAAATTTTTCAATTATGGAAACTTTCCAATTATGATAAATTTTAGATTTAGGAATTTCAAAGTTTGGAAATCCTCATGAAATTTCGTAAACTTTTGAAATATCCTAGTTTCTGAAATTTTATGATAATTGTGAAAACATCCCATCTTTGGAAACTTTCCAATTTTGGAAATTTCTTATTTTGGAAATTTTCCAATTTTGGAAATATGTAAGTTTTCTTTGTATCAGAAACTTACAATTATTCTGAAAACCTATTATGAAATCTCACAATTTCGGGCATTTTCTTTCAAGAAAGTCTAGACAAATTTATGGTTCATTAATTGACAATTAAATTCGAATTGGTTTTAAATTATTTACAAAATTCTTTATTTTGGATTAAGCCTCGGGGAGCCGTCCAATTTAAAGTTAGTTGTTGTAATTTAATTTCCCATTTTGAATAAAATTGTCATGTTTAATTTGGTTACGCCTCGGGGAGCGGACCAAATTGGATTTACGACAAATTTCTTTTCTTTGGGTATCTGAGCCTCGGGGAGCCACCCTTTGAAAACAATTTGTAGTAATTAATTAATCCATAAATAAAATATATGATCAAATCTTGGAAATTTTGGATAATTTCCTTATTTGATTTAAGAGGTGATGCTCTTACATATTGTTATCTCCAAAATTAATTAGGAAAATAGTTTCCTATAGAGTTTTCTTAAATAAGATTTTCATGAAAATAATATGTGGTTGAATTAAGAGAATCAGTCTCTTAATTTAATAAGATTTGATTTAGAGAAATCAAAGTCTTAAACATATTATTTCCGAAATTGATTATGACAATTTAGGAAATTATTTCCCAAAATAATTCCTTAAATAAAGTATGAAATCGGGATTAGGAAATCCGGTTCCTAATCCAATTAATGTTACTTGATAAATTAAGTCGCATACATACTTTATTAAGGAAATCGTTAGTCATGACATAATTATATGTCATGAATGTGCTTTGAAAAGAAAGGATGAGACCCAAAACCCCTTACAAAATATTAAGGCTAACACCTTCCATTAATATGGTTAGAATCGGAGTTTTATTTCTCGTTTGGGTTGATGGACACATCCATGCCCGGCTTGAACCACAACATGTTCAAACCATGGAATTAGTTTATGATTAATATAGTTGGAGTCAGAGGTCAATCCTTAGTTTTGGTTGTTGGACATATCCAAGCCTGACTAAACGGTTGAATGAGCTCCAACCATATTAAAACTATTTCATGATTAATGGGCCAGCCTTAAGCTTGGAACATCGATTTGTTGTGCCACAGCCAAGGTCGATGTGAAGAGAGGTGCAGTTGGGTGCTATGTATATTGTTACATACTTGTTAATGAGTTAACAACCCAATGATTTATGCAAACATTCAATTAGTTGATAGCATAAAGTGGTAGTTATATATATGTGATATGTAATCGGTATAATTACCTACCTTCATAGCTAAGAATAACTTGATGGTCACAGCCATGGTTGTTCTTATCTATGGTTGGATATCAACCTATTTGGAGATGTTCCTACGATCTCCCGAATTGATAAAAAGGATTATTCAATTCGATAAATAAATAGGATTTAATTAATGTATGTTGATGCATTCTTTATCATTCTTCTCACATAAGCTCAATTTGTATTTCTAGGATAATCACTCGATCATGTCTTCTCTGAATTTGCTTTCCATTTTGGACACCAATAAATTGATTGGGCCAAACTTCATGGACTGGCTTAAAAACCTGAGGATAGTCCTCAAGGCAGAAAAGCTTGCTTATGTCCTTGAAGAAAAACTTCCCAACCGTCCTCCTGAAAATGCAACTCCAAACCAGTTTCCTGAGTTGCTCAACATGCTGAAGACTGTAGAGCCTTCTGTAAAGCAGGATCAGAAGACGGTACTGTTAGTTGGTTCCTCGAAGAAAGGTTCTAAGAGGAAGGCCAAAGAACAGAATAAGGAAAAGAAGAAAAAGGCCAAAAAGACTGAAAAGACCCCAAAAGGCACTTGCCATCACTGTGGCAAGGAGGGTCACTGGCGATGAAACTGCAAGGTTTATCATGAGTCCTTGAAGAAGAAGGCATCCGATGCCCCATCCTCTTCAGGCATCTTCGTTATTGAATGTCACTCTATTTCCTCGTACACCTGGGTACTTGATACTGGGTGTAGCTCACATATATGTAATGGCATACAAGGGCTATGGAATAGAAGAAGACTCGTCAAGGGAGAAGCGAATTTGCGAGTTGGAAATGGAGCAAAGATTGCTGCTGTTGCTATCGGAATATATTTGCTAAGCACCCTACTGGGCGTGTCTTAGAATTGGATAATTGTTATTTTGTTCCTTCATTAATAAAGAACATTGTATCTATTCCATGTTTGAATGAAAAGGGTCATCATTTAACTTTTAGTAACAATTGTTGTTACATAACTTTAAATGGCGTTCTTTATGGGACTGGAACTTTGTGCAATGGTATCTACACGTTAGATTTATCCGGTGACATTTTTCAATATCGAAGTTAGCAACAAACTTGCTCGAATAGATAATCGAATAGACTCCTACACGTGGTATTGTCGTCTTGGCCATGTAAGTAAGAAACGCATGACCAAATTTCACCGATGTGGAATTTTGGAATCATTTGAACTCGGTTCATTTGATACATGCGAATAATGCTTAAAAGGCAAGATGACCAAATTACCCTTTTCCAGAAAAGGTAATCCAGTGGGAGAATTGCTTGGTCTAATACATACTGATGTATGTGGACCAATGTCAACTCTTGCACAAGGAGGCTATAGCTACTTCATTACCTTTATCGATGATTACTCACGATTCAGGTATGTGTTCTTGGTGAAACACAAATCTGAAGCTTTTGAGAAATTCAAAGACTTCAGAAATGAAGTAGAGAAACAGCTTGGCAAAAGTATTAAGATACTTCGATCTGATCGCGGTGGTGAATACTTAAGTCAAGAGTTTCAAGATTATCTTAGGGACAATGGGATATTGTCCCAATGGACTCCGCCGTATACACCACATCATAATGGTGTATCTGAGAGGCGTAACTGAACCTTGATGGACATGGTTAGATCCATGATGAGTCATGCAACTCTTCCAAAATCCTTTTGGGGTTATACACTTAAGACAACAGTTTACTTGCTAAACAGAGTCCCGACCAAGGTAGTCTCTACTACTCCATATGAGACGTGGAATAGTAAGAAACTTCACTTAACTCACCTTAAGATATGGGGTTGTCTTGCTTACGTGAAGCGGACTGTATCAGACAAATTTGATGCTAAGTCTGATAAATATCTATTTATTGGATACCCTAAGGAAACAAAGGGTTACCAATACTATCATCCATTGGAACAAAAGGTGTTTGTTTCAAGGCATGCTGTATTTCTGGAAAAAGAATTTCTTTTACAAGAAAACTGTGGGAGTGGCATTGAACTTGATGAAGTTCAAGAAACTCCAATAGACATTACAGAGACACTTAGTCAAGACCCACAACCAATAACTCATAATGATGAGCTATCAGTTGAACCTAAAACAACACCACCTCTTCGTAGGTCTGATAGGACACGCAATATTCCAGAGAGATACGGATTTCTCATAAGTGAATTGAATGACGTGTTACTCATAAGCGATGACGAACCTATCAGTTATGAAGATGTTCTGAAAAGTTCAGAAAGGGACAAATGGCTTGAAGCCATGAAGTCGGAAATGGATTCCATGTACGAAAATCAAGTATGGGACTTGATTAACCCACCTGAAGGGATTAAGCCCATAGGGTGCAAGTGGGTTTTCAAGAAGAAAATCGACATGGAAGGTAATGTTGTTACCTTTAAGGCTAGATTAGTGGCAAAAGGATATCGTCAGAAACAAGGAATTGATTATGACGAAACCTATTCGCCAGTAGCTATGCTTAAATCCATTCGGATGCTCCTGGCCATAGCAGCTCATTATGATTATGAGATATGGCAAATGGATGTGAAAACAGCTTTCCTTAATGGAAACCTGCTTGAGGATGTATACATGATACAACCTGAAGGTTTCACATCGGTTGATAAAACCAAAGTATGCAAGCTTCGACGATCCATATATGGACTGAAGCAAGCATCCAGGAGCTGGAACATCCGTTTTGATGAGACAATCAAAGAGTTTGATTTCTCACAAAATCCTGACGAACCTTGTGTGTACAAGAAGGTTAGTGGGAGTGTAGTCGTATTCCTAGTATTATATGTCAATGACATATTACTTATAGGAAACGATATATCAGTCTTACAGTCGTTTAAAATTTGGTCGTCCAAAACTTTCTCCATGAAAGACCTGGGAGAAGCAACCTATATCCTTGGGATTAGAATATATAGAGACAGATCAAAATGGTTGCTTGTTCTTTCGCAGTCTACATATATAGACCGAGTGCTAAAAAGGTTTAGCATGTCGGAATCTAAGAAAGGTTACCTTCCCATCAAGCATGGGATCAACCTTTCAAAGTCTATGTGTCAGCGCACAGAAGACGAGAGGATTTGCATGAATAAGATTCCTTATGCATCCGCTATAGGATCTATCATATATGCTATGTTATGTACTAGGCCCGATGTATCGTATGCTCTCAGCGTCACGAGCAGATACCTGTCTGATCCAGGAATGGATCATTGGGCAGCTGTTAAGATAATCCTTAAGTACTTAAGAAGAACTAAGGATGTGTTCCTAATATATGGAGAAGAAGATATGGTAATACGTGGGTATACAGATGGTAGTTTCCAGACAGATAAGGATGATTCCAAATCTCAGTCTGGATATATTTTTCTTGAATAGAGGCACAATAAGTTGGAAGAGTTCCAAACAAGACATCGTAGCGGAATATATTGCAGCTTCGGAAGCAGCAAAGGAAGCAGTCTGGATCAAGAAGTTCGTCTCAGAACTTGGTGTGGTTCCAACCATTGATGAAGCAATACTGATTTATTGCGACAACAATGGAGCTATTGCACAAGCAAAGGAACTGAGGTCTCATCAGCGATCCAAACACGTGCTTCGCCGCTATCATCTGATCAGAGAGATTATAAGTAGGAATGATATACAAATTGAGAAAATTCCCACTGAAAGGAATTTAGCGGATCCTTTATCTAAGGCCTTGCCTCAAAGCAATTTTGAGGGTCATGTTAGAGCCTGTGGTATTGGATACCGTAGCGATTGACATTAGGCCAAGTGGGAGTTTGTTAGTAATATGAGAGAAGTGTCCTAAGGCAATCGCCTTATGATTGTAATCATTTACTTTAATAAATGAATATTCACTATTTGAATATACATGTTCATGTATTTGATTGAGATCTTAAACTCATTTACTGAATGTCCGTGTAACGCCCGACCTTATATCTACCCTAAAGGCGGGGTTACGGGTCCACACATTCATATTATGCAATCATATTAAACATGTATATCCAAACAAAACAGTTACAATACATGAACTAGTAATAAGCATGCTTATTGAACACTAAATTACCAAGCAAGGTTTTCCAATCAAATAATTCATTTATATCTACATGCATTTATAACCTAATATGGAAAGCATTTAACACACTATAGCAGGAAATCTCATATAAGCATATAGCAAGAGTTATCTAGTCTTAGACACATGCAAAAGAAGCATATACAAAAGAAGCATTTATAAGCAACCGGAAGTATTAACATCTAGCATTTTACTGGCATGCATACTATAGGAATTAGACATTAACAATAGTATTATCTAACATGACCTAGGTTCCATATCTCTAACAGTAGAGTAGTCACAGTCATCATATATTCAGAGTAAAGTAATACAATTTCAATCGTAATTATGGGAAGCAGTTTAGATTCTAGATAAACTAAGGTAGATAGAATCTTTCATCCTTTCCCGAGCCATCACCACACACATCCTCCAACCTTCCCTCTGCCTCTTCCTTTAGTTCGAGTATTTCTTACCGCTATCTGCAGCATAAGAAAAATAACAGGAACTAGTAAGCAAAACATGCTTAGTAAGAATCCGGGCCTACTCGCAAAATCATATCGATACATCATATCATGTACACAGTAATCAAGATAGAACAAGATTATAAGCCCCATAAGCATCTCATCAAAGCATCATGCATCATAAGCATCTCATCAAAGCATCACGTCAAATATCTCTAAGTACTTTACAGAACAAGATCATCACATAATGAGAAAATATGTTTTTCAAAAAGTTCCATAATGGTAAGTACTTCAAAATAACATATCATCATCCAGGGCCCAGTTGTTGTACCACATCATCATGCGCGTTCCCTAATAAATTGGGGTAGCGAGCCACCAATCTAATTAGAGCAGGACCCTTCCGTCCTACCAATGCCATGACCTTAACATGCTCATTGGATTTGTTTAACGACCCCCTTCCGAGTCAGGTACACAACTCTTCAAAGTAAAGTAATTTTATCATGCAATTACTCATATATGTATATGCCTAAAGGTACTCTTAATCACTTCTCAAAGGGACACACCACGCATTCGGGTGCTCTTGATCCCCTAGGGACACACCACGCATTCGGGTGCTCTTGATCCCAGTTTTAATAGAGTAACCCTTTTTAGGCATATTATCAAACACATCATGTTCATATCATCAAGGTGCCCCATGGGCTATAAGGCATGCTTTTATACCTAACAAGATAGGTCACATAAATTATACACACATCACATATGTAGTAGCATGCTTCATGTTAACAATTGACCATGGTTTATACTTCAAATTGAGGTTAGATTCCACTAACCCTAACTTACAAGGGTGGCCGAATGGTGTAACATGGCTAGGCTAGGTTTTTGACATCCAACCTTCACACAAACATTCACACAAACATGTTATCTACACCACTAATCATGGGAACATATTAGGATATCAAGCAACACAAAAACTCTAGCCATTCTTCTCTTGGCCGAAACCTACACAAGGGGTAACCCTAGAATTTTGTACATAACACCATTAAGAAAACCCATACACATTTACATTAAGTTTTAAGGAATGTGTTCTTATAACCAAAGGGACCAAGGCCTCCCTCCAAGGGGGTGGCCGAAAGTCTCCCAAGGGGAAACCCTAGTGTTTTGTTCTCCCAAAAAATTTGGAAACAACACCCATGGGTCTAAAATCCCTAAGGCACTAGCATGTATCAAAATTTGACAAAGAAAACTTCACTTGGACCTCTTACAAGGGGTTGGCCGAAACTTCCATTAGGGAAGTTCTTGTGAATTTTCAAAAGGATGAAACCAACATGCATTCAGTAACCATTATGCCACAGGCGAGAGGATACTTACATCCTAGCGCTGGAAATTCCTTTAGACCGTAGGGTACCCTACACTTGAAGGGTATGTGAAGATCTTTTTTTCTTCCAAACTTCTCTCTAGTCTTCCTTGGTCTTGGTAGGGAGTAATGGCTCTTAAACTTTCCTTCTTGAAATTGCCTTAGGTTTAGAATCCTTGGATGAAATTTTCGAAAATGGAAGAAAAGGAGAAGAAGATGGTTTCGGTTTTGGGAGAGTGAGGAAGAAGATAAAAAAAAAAGAGAGGAAGTTATCTCAACTCCCTTATTTATACTTCTCTCATGAAAAGACATGTCTCTTCACTCTTACCCACTTAACAAGCATGTTCCTTTCTCCTTCTACATGAAATATTGCTTGGTTCATTGGTTATGACATGGTGAGTGCAACTAGGAGGTCCAAGGTTCAATCCTTGTTTCCCCCACTTTGCACTTTCTTTTTAGCACCATTCATTTCCAAGCCCAATAAACCAAGCCCATCATGAAATTCATAATATGAATAATATTTTATGAATTCCGAATATTTCATAATATCCCAAAAATATTATTTCATAATATTTTTAATATTCCATATTCATAAATATAATATTTCATGCTAATATTTCATGATAATAATATTTCATGAATATAATATTTCATGCATATAATATTTCATGCATTCATAACATTTCATGGTATGTGATTGCATGAAATTTATATCATTTCATTATAACCATTTTCATACATTGTCATGATTTTACATTGACAAATTTGGGGTGTTACAATCCTCCCTCTCTTATAGAAAGTTCGTCCCGAACTTTAAACAGTTCCCCAGGTATTCAGATTGTAAATATTGGGGTGTTACAATCCTACACACCTTATAAAAAGTTCGTCCCGAACTTTAAAACAGTTCCGGATACTTTAATCGCATCATATCTTCTTGTTCCCAGGTGGCTTCTTCGAACTGCTCGTTCCGCCACAGAACCTTTACTAAGGATATTTCCTTGTTCCTTAGTCTTTTAAATCCCCGATCAAGGATCTGGATCGGTCGTCGTTCGGAACTAGGACTCTCTTGTTCTTGCACTGGTGGGGGTTCTATAATTTGACTCGCATCAGGGGTGCACTTCTTGAGCATCGATACGTGGAATATGTTGTGGATAGCCGCCATTTCTGGCGGTAGCTCCAGCTCGTAGGCCACCTTGCCTACTCGTCTCAAAATCCGATAAGGTCCCACGTATCGCGGACTCAGCTTCCCCTTCTTTCCGAATCACATCACCCCTTTCATAGGGGCTACCTTCAAGAACACCGAATCCCCAACCTCGAACTCAAGCGGTCTGCGTCGCTTATCAGCGTAGCTCTTTTGTCGACTTTGAGCAGTCTCTATCCTCTGGCGGATATTCTTTATGGCCTGAGTGGTCTCATCAATCATATCAGTCTGGAGTCCCATCTCCCTCTTTTCACCACTCTCATGCCAGCATAAAGGAGACCTGCATTTTCTTCCGTACAGTGCTTCGTACGGTGCCATCCCGATAGTAGCCTGATAACTGTTGTTATAAGCAAACTCTGCCAGGCTCAGGTATCGACACCAGCTTCCCTTGAAGTCCAAGGCGCAAGCTCGCAACATATCTTCTAGTATCTGGTTTACTCGTTCAGTCTGCCCGTCAGTCTGGGGATGAAAGGCTGTACTGAACTTCAGCTTCGTGCCAAGGGCCTTCTGCACGTGTCCCCAAAAATCAGAAGTAAATCGACCGTCTCGGTCAGAGACGATGGTCTTGGGAACCCCGTGTAGTCGGACAATATCCTTGACGTACAGTTGAGCCAACTGCTCAACTGAATAAGTCATCCTGATAGCCAGAAAATGCGCGGACTTGGTCAGCCGGTCCACAATCACCCATATACTATCATATCCATTCGTAGTCCGAGGCAGCCCTGATATGAAATCCATAGATATGTCCTCCCATTTCCACTCGGGAATTGGTAGAGGCTACAGAACTCCCCCAGGCCTCTGGTGTTCTGCTTTGACCCTCTGGCAGGTCAAACACATGCTAATATAATGGGCTACATCTTTCTTCATGCCGGACCACCAAAATTTACCTTTCAGATCTTGATACATCTTGGTAGACCCAGGATGCATCGCATAAGGTGTGCCGTGAGCTTCCTCGAGTATCCTTGTCCGTAAATCGGAGTCGTCGGGAACGCATAATCGATCCCGGAGATATAAAACTCCACTATCGGAAATCCGGAATCCCTCGCCCTTGCCTTCAAGAATCTCTTGCTTGATTCTCTGAAGACTCGGATCAAGATTCTGCTTCTCCAGAATACCATCAAATAATGTCGGCGCAATCTGTAGAGTAGAAAGCTGTCCCGATATAATCTCGATTCCGAAATCCATAATCTCTTTCCCTAAGGGTTGTGACAAAGCTGATAAAGACAACAATGTAGCACATGATTTTCTACTGAGAGCATCCGCTACCTTGTTGGCTTTTCCCGGATGGTACAGGATCTCACAGTCATAGTCCTTGACCAACTCGAGCCATCGGCGTTGTCGCATATTCAGGTCTTTCTGGGTGAAGAAATACCGCAGACTCTGGTGATCAGTAAAGACCTTGCACTGAGTGCCATATAAATAATGCCTCCATGTTTTCAGCGCAAAGACCACCGCTGCTAGTTCCAAATCATGGGTAGGATAATTCTTTTCATGTTCCTTCAGTTGCCTAGAGGCATAGGCAATTACCTTCCCATTTTGCATAAGTATAGCTCCGAGTCCAAGTTTGGATGCGTCGCTGTACATATCGAAACCTGTATCACTTTCAGGAAGAGTCAATATAGGAGCGCTAGTCAGTCTCCTTTTCAGTTCAGAGAAACTCTTCTCGCATTCGTCGGTCCAGATATAATTCTTATCTTTCTTTGTAAGAGTTGTCATAGGGGCTGCAATCCGAGAGAAATTCTCTACGAATTTTCTGTAGTAACCTGCTAACCCCAGAAAACTTCTGACCTCACTGGCATTCTTGGGTCTGGACCAATTACTTACGGCCTCAATTTTAATTGGGTCGACCATCACTCCGTCCTTGGAGATGATATGTTTTGTTTGGATATACATGTTTAATATGATTGCATAATATGAATGTGTGGACCCGTAACCCCGCCTTTAGGGTAGATATAAGGTCGGGCGTTACAGTCCGCAATACAATTCACAGCATGAGAGAATTTGTGATGAATTCACAACTAGTGATTATCTCTACATGTGCAATTATGAAGTATTGAAATTGTCCCTAGTCGATGAATTGATAGATACGGACACTATCAATTCTGTTGAGACTAGCATGGGTTATTCTCTAATCAGCTGATTCTCACTGGCTGGTGACATTGGGATGACCGGAGATAAACATGAATGCTAGTTAAGGGAACTAGTTCATTGGAGTGACTGGCTGTAAAACTTCACATGGTAGTCTACATATAGACATGTCAGTGAAGTTCTTACTGCAGCTTAAGTGCGATGTTCCTTTGACTTGCGGTGTTCAAGTCATCTTGGTCATGGAGACTTATACTTTAACATCTTAAGCAAGCATCTCCAAGGAGGTGTGGACCCAGGATGGTTGGGTATAAGACGAAGTGCCCGAAGATGTTTGAACAACCTACAAATGATTCACCACTCCTTGCGAGGAGATGTATACCCAAGGCCTATCGTCAGATTGTTACTCAAAGCCTCTGGCCAGAGCATGACATGTTCAGAGTATGAGTCTCTTAAATACATGAGAGTAAATAGAATCCATAGGACGAGAGAACGTTACTTGGGCTAGGTGTGATGTAGTCAGCCTAGTGGGGACTGACACACACAGACATGTCCTGAACCAAGTGGGTATAAGATGGTGAAGGGAATGGGGTACGACTCATTATAGCTGTTGAAGGGTTTCAGAATTATTTCTGACGTCAACCGGTGATCTTTCGATTAATTGGGGATCATGATGTACTACTAGGTGCCACTCATGATCGTTCTATAATTGGTTAATTATAGACGGCCAACATAAATCGAAAGCCTATTTAGTCACACGCACTACGAGTAATCCGAGGGATTTAAAACGAGTTGAAAATTGGATTTTCCAATCAAGAGAGATAAGTCGAATCTGAATTTTCAGAGACGCATCGGAAGCTTAAAATTGCTAAGTCTTTTGAAGGCTTATTGGGCGAATTAAATGAGTTTAATACGCAAGGAGACGGCTTGGTTTGGCCGGCCAAAGAGGGTCCCCACCCTCTATGGTTTGGCCGGCCACAATAAATAGGGAAACCAAATTGTTTGGTTTAAATTATAAAATAAATCGAGCGTGATTTGTTTTATAAAATTATGGATAAAGAAATTTATATAAAGAAATTTATAGAAATTTATTCTTTTTTATGGAAATTAAAATGAACCATGGATTGGTTTATTTTATTTTATAAAATCAATTATGAATTGATTTTTCCATGATAAGAAAAATTTATATAATAAATTTCTTGTGTAAATTTATTCCATAATAATAGGGGAGACATGGTTATTTTTATTATAAATTAAGTTATAATAAAAACTTGGCATAACGGAATAATTCATAGAAAAATTTATAAGATAAATTTCTTATGAAAACTAATTCCGTTAAATGGATACTTGGCGATAAAGAGGCTACTATATAAAGGCAGTAAGGCAAGGCTTGGAAATTAATTCAAGAGATCAAGGATTCATTCCTAGCCTCTCTTCCTCTCCTTTTCTCCCTCTCCCTCTAGGGCCGGCTACCCTCTCCCTCTCCTAGGGCCGGCTTCCCTCCCTTCCCTTGCCGTGAGCCACCACCAAGAAGAGGCCGAAGAAGAAGAAGAAGCGGGGCGCGACTCCTTCCTTCCTCCCGGAATCTTGATTCCGTTTTTCTTTTAGTGGTTAGTTTTCCATCTCTCTCTCTCTTGATATTCTAGTCGTGCCTTTGGAGAATCTAGTAGTTCTTGTCGGCACGAAACTCGTGGCTTTGCGAAGTCATCCCGAAGAAAACTCGCCGTGGACGCGAATAGAGGCGGAGCTTCCAAGGGACGCTACGGTTGGATCTCGTCCCTTTCTACGAGTTACGCGAGGTATTAAGTAAATTAGTTTACTTTTGCAAAAATTTAAATGTATGATCATGTCTCCACAACGTAAGGTTGCATGGTAGATACGTGGTTAAAATAATTTGAGAAATTATTTATGCAAAAACTTCCGCTGCACGTAATAAAATTTTAAAAATTATGAACCCGTATCCATGCCAACATGCACCCGGTCCCAACTGTGGTATCAGAGCCGGTTAGTGTTCGACATAATCATATAATTGTTTTACGTAAGACTTTGTCATGATTTAATTTTGGAAAATTTTTCAATTATGGAAACTTTCCAATTATGATAAATTTTAGATTTAGGAATTTCAAAGTTTGGAAATCCTCATGAAATTTCGTAAACTTTTGAAATATCCTAGTTTCTGAAATTTTATGATAATTGTGAAAACATCCCATCTTTGGAAACTTTCCAATTTTGGAAATTTCTTATTTTGGAAATTTTCCAATTTTGGAAATATGTAAGTTTTCTTTGTACCAGAAACTTACAATTATTCTGAAAACCTATTATGAAATCTCACAATTTCGGGCATTTTCTTTCAAGAAAGTCTAGACAAATTTATGGTTCATTAATTGACAATTAAATTCGAATTGGTTTTAAATTATTTACAAAATTCTTTATTTTGGATTAAGCCTCGGGGAGCCGTCCAATTTAAAGTTAGTTGTTGTAATTTAATTTCCCATTTTGAATAAAATTGTCATGTTTAATTTGGTTACGCCTCGGGGAGCGGACCAAATTGGATTTACGACAAATTTCTTTTCTTTGGGTATCTGAGCCTCGGGGAGCCACCCTTTGAAAACAATTTGTAGTAATTAATTAATCCATAAATAAAATATATGATCAAATCTTGGAAATTTTGGATAATTTCCTTATTTGATTTAAGAGGTGATGCTCTTACATATTGTTATCTCCAAAATTAATTAGGAAAATAGTTTCCTATAGAGTTTTCTTAAATAAGATTTTCATGAAAATAATATGTGGTTGAATTAAGAGAATCAGTCTCTTAATTTAATAAGATTTGATTTAGAGAAATCAAAGTCTTAAACATATTATTTCCGAAATTGATTATGACAATTTAGGAAATTATTTCCCAAAACAATTCCTTAAATAAAGTATGAAATCGGGATTAGGAAATCCGGTTCCTAATCCAATTAATGTTACTTGATAAATTAAGTCGCATACATACTTTATTAAGGAAATCGTTAGTCATGACATAATTATATGTCATGAATGTGCTTTGAAAAGAAAGGATGAGACCCAAAACCCCTTACAAAATATTAAGGCTAACACCTTCCATTAATATGGTTAGAATCGGAGTTTTATTTCTCGTTTGGGTTGATGGACACATCCATGCCCGGCTTGAACCACAACATGTTCAAACCATGGAATTAGTTTATGATTAATATAGTTGGAGTCAGAGGTCAATCCTTAGTTTTGGTTGTTGGACATATCCAAGCCTGACTAAACGGTTGAATGAGCTCCAACCATATTAAAACTATTTCATGATTAATGGGCCAGCCTTAAGCTTGGAACATCGATTTGTTGTGCCACAGCCAAGGTCGATGTGAAGAGAGGTGCAGTTGGGTGCTATGTATATTGTTACATACTTGTTAATGAGTTAACAACCCAATGATTTATGCAAACATTCAATTAGTTGATAGCATAAAGTGGTAGTTATATATATGTGATATGTAATCGGTATAATTACCTACCTTCATAGCTAAGAATAACTTGATGGTCACAGCCATGGTTGTTCTTATCTATGGTTGGATATCAACCTATTTGGAGATGTTCCTACGATCTCCCGAATTGATAAAAAGGATTATTCAATTCGATAAATAAATAGGATTTAATTAATGTATGTTGATGCATTCTTTATCATTCTTCTCACATAAGCTCAATTTGTATTTCTAGGATAATCACTCGATCATGTCTTCTCTGAATTTACTTTCCATTTTGGACACCAATAAATTGATTGGGCCAAACTTCATGGACTGGCTTAGAAACCTGAGGATAGTCCTCAAGGCAGAAAAGCTTGCTTATGTCCTTGAAGAAAAACTTCCCAACCGTCCTCCTGAAAATGCAACTCCAAACCAGTTTCCTGAGTTGCTCAACATGCTGAAGACTGTAGAGCCTTCTGTAAAGCAGGATCAGAAGACGGTACTGTTAGTTGGTTCCTCGAAGAAAGGTTCTAAGAGGAAGGCCAAAGAACAGAATAAGGAAAAGAAGAAAAAGGCCAAAAAGACTGAAAAGACCCCAAAAGGCACTTGCCATCACTGTGGCAAGGAGGGTCACTGGCGATGAAACTGCAAGGTTTATCATGAGTCCTTGAAGAAGAAGGCATCCGATGCCCCATCCTCTTCAGGCATCTTCGTTATTGAATGTCACTCTATTTCCTCGTACACCTGGGTACTTGATACTGGGTGTAGCTCACATATATGTAATGGCATACAAGGGCTATGGAATAGAAGAAGACTCGTCAAGGGAGAAGCGAATTTGCGAGTTGGAAATGGAGCAAAGATTGCTGCTGTTGCTATCGGAATATATTTGCTAAAGCACCCTACTGGGCGTGTCTTAGAATTGGATAATTGTTATTTTGTTCCTTCATTAATAAAGAACATTGTATCTATTCCATGTTTGAATGAAAAGGGTCATCATTTAACTTTTAGTAACAATTGTTGTTACATAACTTTAAATGGCGTTCTTTATGGGACTGGAACTTTGTGCAATGGTATCTACACGTTAGATTTATCCGGTGACATTTTTCAATATCGAAGTTAGCAACAAACTTGCTCGAATAGATAATCGAATAGACTCCTACACGTGGCATTGTCGTCTTGGCCATGTAAGTAAGAAACGCATGACCAAATTTCACCGATGTGGAATTTTGGAATCATTTGAACTCGGTTCATTTGATACATGCGAATAATGCTTAAAAGGCAAGATGACCAAATTACCCTTTTCCAGAAAAGGTAATCCAGTGGGAGAATTGCTTGGTCTAATACATACTGATGTATGTGGACCAATGTCAACTCTTGCACAAGGAGGCTATAGCTACTTCATTACCTTTATCGATGATTACTCACGATTCAGGTATGTGTTCTTGGTGAAACACAAATCTGAAGCTTTTGAGAAATTCAAAGACTTCAGAAATGAAGTAGAGAAACAGCTTGGCAAAAGTATTAAGATACTTCGATCTGATCGCGGTGGTGAATACTTAAGTCAAGAGTTTCAAGATTATCTTAGGGACAATGGGATATTGTCCCAATGGACTCCGCCGTATACACCACAGCATAATGGTGTATCTGAGAGGCGTAACTGAACCTTGATGGACATGGTTAGATCCATGATGAGTCATGCAACTCTTCCAAAATCCTTTTGGGGTTATACACTTAAGACAACAGTTTACTTGCTAAACAGAGTCCCGACCAAGGTAGTCTCTACTACTCCATATGAGACGTGGAATAGTAAGAAACTTCACTTAACTCACCTTAAGATATGGGGTTGTCTTGCTTACGTGAAGCGGACTGTATCAGACAAATTTGATGCTAAGTCTGATAAATATCTATTTATTGGATACCCTAAGGAAACAAGGGGTTACCAATACTATCATCCATTGGAACAAAAGGTGTTTGTTTCAAGGCATGCTGTATTTCTGGAAAAAGAATTTCTTTTACAAGAAAACTGTGGGAGTGGCATTGAACTTGATGAAGTTCAAGAAACTCCAATAGACATTACAGAGACACTTAGTCAAGACCCACAACCAATAACTCATAATGATGAGCTATCAGTTGAACCTAAAACAACACCACCTCTTCGTAGGTCTGATAGGACACGCAATATTCCAGAGAGATACGGATTTCTCATAAGTGAATTGAATGACGTGTTACTCATAAGCGATGACGAACCTATCAGTTATGAAGATGTTCTGAAAAGTTCAGAAAGGGACAAATGGCTTGAAGCCATGAAGTCGGAAATGGATTCCATGTACGAAAATCAAGTATGGGACTTGATTAACCCACCTGAAGGGATTAAGCCCATAGGGTGTGGAGACTTATACTTTAACATCTTGGTCATGGAGACTTATACTTTAACATCTTAAGCAAGCATCTCCAAGGAGGTGTGGACCTAGGATGGTTGGGTATAAGCCGAAGTGCTCGAAGATGTTTGAACAGCCTACAAATGATTCACCACTCCTTGCGAGGAGATGTATACCGAAGGCCTATCGTCGGATTGTTACTCAAAGCCTCTGGCCTGAGCATGACATGTTCAGAGTATGAGTCTCTTAAATACATGAGAGTAATTAGAATTCATAGGACGAGAGAACGTTACTTGGGCTAGGTGTGACGTAGTCAACTTAGTGGGGAGTGACACACACAGACCATGTCCTGAACCAAGTGGGTATAAGATGGTGAAGGGAATGGGGCACGACTCATTATAGCTGCTTAAGAGTTTCAGAATTATTTCTGAGGTCAACCGTTGATCTTTTGATTAATTGGGGATCATGATGTACTACTAGGTGCCACTCATGATCGTTCTATAATTGGTTAATTATAGACGACCAACATAAATCGAAAGCCTGTTTAGTCGCACGCACTATGAGTAATCCGAGGGATTTAAAACGAGTTGAAAATTTGATTTTCCGATCAAGAGAGATAAGTCGAATCTGAATTTTCAGAGACGCATCGGAAGCTTAAAATGGCTAAGTCTTTTGAAGGCTTATTGGGCGAATTAAATGAGTTTAATTCGCAAGGAGACGGCTTGGATTGGCCGGCCAAAGAGGGTCCCCACCCTCTTTGGGTTGGCCGGCCACAATAAATAGGGAAACCAAATTGTTTGGTTTAAATTATAAAATAAATCGAGCGTGATTTGTTTTATAAAATTATGGATAAAGAAATTTATATAAAGAAATTTATAGAAATTTATTCTTTTTTATGGAATTAAAATGAACCATGGATTGGTTTATTTTATTTTATAAAATCAATTATGAATTGATTTTTCCATGATAAAAAAAATTTATATAATAAATTTCTTGTGTAAATTTATTCCATAATAATAGGGGAGACATGGTTGTTTTTATTATAAATTAAGTTATAATAAAAACTTGGCATAACGGAATAATTCATAGAAAAATTTATTAGATAAATTTCTCATGAAAACTAATTCCGTTAAAAGGAGACTTGGCGATAAAGAGGCTACTATATAAAGGCACCAAGGCAAGGTTTGGAAATTAATTCAAGAGATCAAGGATTCTTGCCTAGCCTCTCTTCCTCTCCTTTTCTCCCTCTCCCTCTAGGGCCGGCTACCCTCTCCCTCTCCTAGGGCCGGCTGCCCTCCCTTCCCTTGCCGTGAGCCACCACCAAGAAGAGGCCGAAGAAGAAGAAGAAGCGGGGCGCGACTCCTTCCTTCCTCCCGGAATCTTGATTCCATTTTTCTTTTGGTGGGTAGTTTTCCATCTCTCTCTCTCTTGATATTCTAGTCGTGCCTTTGGAGAATCAAGTAGTTCTTGTCGGCACAAAACTCGTGGCTTTGCGAAGTCATCCCGAAGAAAACTCGGCGTGGACGCGAATAGAGGCGGAGCTTCCAAGGGACGCTACGGTTAGATCTCGTCCCTTTCTACGAGTCACGCGAGGTATTAAGTAAATTAGTTTACTTTTGCAAAAATTTAAATGTATGATCATGTCTCCACAACGTAAGGTTGCATGCTAGATACGTTGTTAAAATAATTTGAGAAATTATTTATGCTAAAACTTCCGCTGCACGTAATAAAATTTTAAAAATTATGATCCCGTATCCATGTCAACATGCACCCGGTCCTAACAGTGGTATCAGAGCCGGTTATTGTTCGACATAATCATATAATTGTTTTACAGAAAACTTTGTCATGATCTCAATTTTGGAAAATTTTCTAATTTTGGAAACTTTCCAATTATGATAAATTTAAGATTTAGGAATTTCAAAGTTTGGAAATCCTCATGAAATTTCGCAAACTTTTGAAATATCCTAGTTTCTAAAATTTTATGATAATTGTGAAAACTTCCCTTCTTTGGAAACCTTCCAATTTTGGAAATTTCCTATTTTGGAAATTTTCCAATTTTGGAAATATGTAAGTTTTCTTTGTACCAGAAACTTACAATTATTCTGAAAACCTATTATGAAATCTCACAATTTTGGGCATTTTCTTTCAAGAAAGTCTAGACAAATTTATGGATCATTAATTGACAATTAAATTCGAATTGGTTTTAAATTATTTACAAAATTCTTTATTTTGGATTGAGCCTCGGGGAGCCGTCCAATTTAAAGTTAGTTGTTGTAATTTAATTTCCCATTTTGAATAAAATTGTCATGTTTAATTTGGTTACGCCTCGGGGAGCGGACCAAATTGGATTTACGACAAATTTCTTTTCTTTGGGTATCTGAGCCTCGGGGAGCCACCCTTAGAAAACAATTTGTTGTAATTAATTAATCCATAAATAAAATATGTGATCAAATCTTGGAAATTTAGGATAATTTCCTTATTTGATTTAAGAGGTGATGCTCTTACATATTGTTATCTCCAAAATTAATTAGGAAAATAGTTTCCTATAGAGTTTTCTTAAATAAGATTTTCATGAAAATAATATGTGGTTGAATTAAGAGAATCAGTCTCTTAATTTAATAAGATTTGATTTAGAGAAATCAAAGTCTTAAACATATTATTTTCGAAATTGATTATGACAATTTAGGAAATTATTTCCCAAAATAATTCCTTAAATAAAGTATGAAATCGGGATTAGGAAATCCGGTTCCTAATCCAATTAATGAGACTTGATAAATTAAGTCACATACATACTTTATTAAGGAAATCGTTAGTCATGACATAATTATATGTCATGAATGTGCTTTGAAAAGAAAGGATGAGACCCAAAACCCCTTACAAAATATTAAGGCTAACACCTTCCATTAATATGGTTAGAACCGGAGTTTTGTTTCTCGTTTGGGTTGATGGACACATCCATGCCCGGCTTGAACCTCAACATGTTCAAACCATGGAATTAGTTTATGATTAATATAGTTGGAGTCAGACGTCAATCCTTAGTTTTGGTTGTTGGACACATCCAAGCCTGACTAAACGGTTGAATGAGCTCCAACCATATTAAAACTATTTCTTGATTAATGGGTCAGCCTTATGCTTGGAACATCGATTTGTTGTGCCACAGCCAAGGTCGATGTGAAGAGAGGTGCAGTTGGGTGCTATGTATATTGTTGCATACTTGTTAATGAGTTAACAACCCAATGATTTATGCAAACATTCAATTAGTTGATAGCATAAAGTGGCAGTTACATATATGTGATATGTAATCGGTATAATTACCTACCTTCATAGCTAAGAATAACTTGATGGCCACAGCCATGGTTGTTCTTATCTATGGTTGGATATCAACCTATTTGGAGATGTTCCTACGATCTCCCGAATTGATAAAAAGGGTTATTCAATTCGAAAAATAAATAGGATTTAATTAATGTAGGTTGATGCATTCTTTATCATTCTTCTCACATAAGCTCAATTTGTATTTCTAGGATAATCACTCGATCATGTCTTCTCTGAATTTGCGTTCCATTTTGGACACCAATAAACTGACTGGGTCAAACTTCATGGACTGGCTTAGAAACCTGAGGATAGTCCTCAAGGCAGAAAAGCTTGCTTATGTCCTTGAAGAACAACTTCCCAACCGTCCTCCTGAAAATGTAACTCCAGACCAGTTTCCTGAGTTGCTCAACCTGTTGAAGACTGTAGAGCCTTCTGTAAAGCAGGATCAGAAGACGGTACTGTTAGTTGGTTCCTCGAAGAAAGGTTCTAAGAGGATGGCCAAAGAACAAAATAAGGGAAAGAAGAAAAAGGCCAAAAAGACTGAAAAGACACCAAAAGGCACTTGCCATCACTGTGGCAAGGAGGGTCACTGGCGAAGAAACTGCAAGGTATTATCAAAAAATTTGGTTTGGAAAATGCTAAAGTAGTGTTTACTCTTATTGGAACAAATATCAAGATAGATAGTGATCATGAGGGAAAGTTAGTTGATCCAAAGTAATATAGAAGCATAATTAGTAGTTTGTTATACCTAACCGCTAATAGATCGGATATACTATTTACGGTAGGCATGTATACAAGATATCATTCTTGTGCCAAAGAATCTCACTTAGTAGTGGTAAAAAGAATCTTAAGATATATCAAGGGTACTCTCAATGACGGTCTTTGGTACCCTAGAACTCAAAATATTGATTTGTTAGGGTACATCGATTCTGATTATGCAGGTTGCAAATTGGATAGGAAGAGTACTAGTGATGGATGTCAATTTCTTGGATCTTTCCTAGTGAGTTGGAGTAGTAGAAAGCAACCATGTGTTGCTTTATCTACAACCGAAGCCGAATATGTGGCTATGGGTGGTTGTATAGCTCAATTACTTTAGATAATGCATACCTTAGAGGATTATGAGCTTCATTACTCCAAGGTCAATGGTTTATGTGATAATATGAGCACTATTAATTTGACCAAAAATTTGGTGCATCACTCTAGGGCAAAACACATTGAAGTAAAGCATCACTTCATTAGAGATCATGTGGCAAGAGGTTGTTAGATCACGTGCATTGCTAGAGGGGGGGTGAATAGTACTTTTTCGAAATCTCTACAAGATTGTTAGCGCAATACAAAAATATAATGAAAATCAATAAGAACAATGCTAACACGAGGATTTACTTGGCATCCACCCCGAAAGATGACTAATCCAAGGATCCACACGAGTACTCCACCTCCACTATGAAAAGTCTCCATCAAGGTGGAGAAACCTTTACAAAAGCGTCTTCTTCCTCTTTATAGAATGCGATGAAGAGCGAGAGGAAGATATGAGGACTCTTTGCACGAGCATCACTTCGTTATAGTGAAAAACTGTACCGTTCACGTACGAAAAAGTCCCCTTTTTATAAGAGAACATGACAACTTCGCAAGCTGTCCATGTTAGTGATATGAGAGAAGTGTCCTAAGGCAATCGCCTTATGATTGTAAACATTTATTTTAATAAATGATAATTCACTATTTGAGTATACATGTTAGTGTATTTGATTGGGATCTTAAACTCATCTACTGAATGTCCGCAATACAATTCACAGCATAAGAGAATTTGTGATGGGATCACAACTAGTGATTATCTCTACATGTGCAATTGTGAAGTATTAAAAATATCCCTAGTCGATGAATTGATAAAAACGGACACTATCAATTCTGTTGAGACTAGCATGGGTTATTCTCTAATCAGCTGATTCTCACTGGCTGGTGACATTGGGATGTCCGGAGATAAACATGGATGCTAGTTAAGGGAACTAGTTCATTGGAGTGACTAGCTGTAAAACTTCATATGGTAATCTATATAGATATGTCAATGAAGTTCTTACTGCAGCTTAAGTGCGATGTTCCTTTGACTTGCGGTGTTCAAGTCATCTTGGTCATGGAGACTTATACTTTAACATCTTAAGCAAGCATCTCCAAGGAGGTGTGGACCCAGGATGATTGGGTATAAGCCGAAGTGCCCGAAGATGTTTGAACAGCCTACAAAGGATTCACCACTCCTTGCGAGGAGATGTATACCTAGGCCTATCGTCGGATTGTTACTCAAAGCCTCTAGCCAGAGCATATCATGTTTAGAGTATGAGTCTCTTAAATACATGAGAGTAATTAGAAATCCAAAGGACGAGAAAGACACTACTTGGGCAAGGTGTGACGTAGTCAGTCTAGTGGGGACTGACACAAACAGACCATGTCCTGAACCAAGTGGGTATAAGATGGTGAAGGGAATGGGGCACAATTTATTAGAGCTGCTGAAGGGTTTCAGAATAATTTCTGAGGTCAACCGTTGATCTTTCGATTAATTGGGGGTCATGATGTACTACTAGGTGCCACTCATGATCGTTCCACTAGTAGAATTTAGATAATAGACTTCGCCAATAATTACTTCGGCGATAATTAATAACGAAGTAATATATATTAATAAACTTCGATAATAAAATTGACGTAGTAAATATAGTTTTAAACTTCATTAGATAAAAAAAATAGATTTTTTAAAAAAAGTTTTAATAACTATTACTTCGTCTTTCATATTTAATGAAGTAATAAGGTTTATAATAAAATTTATAATTTTAAATGGCGAAGTAATAAAATTGAACCGGTAAAAAACATAAAATGTGAACCGGCACGTACGTGAATAACCCGCGCGCAAGACCAAATTTCTCCCGCTCCAACGTTTTTTCTCTTCCCTATACTTTTCTACCGCGCGTACTTAACCTAAATATCTGCCGGCCCTAATTATTTTCTCCCGCTTCGTAGCTTTTGCTTCGCCGATCGACTTTCTCCCGCTTCGCAGCTTTTGCTTCGCCGATCGACTTTCTCCCGCGCGCGTCATCCCATCTCTTCTCGATCGGCGACCTAAGTTTCTCTGCTCTGCTCTGCTCTTCTCTGCTCTACTCTGCTTCGGCGGCCACAGTAGCATCTACACCGGCGATTTGTTCCCATCTCTTTTCATCTCTTCTCCGTTCACATCACTTCACTGCTCCTGCTTTACGGCGACCACAGATCGCGATCCCCTAGCTTTCTCTTTTCTGCTTCTGGTTTGTGGCGACCACAGATCGTGAACTCCAAATCGCGAACTCCAAGTTCTTTCTCTTCAAGAAGAAATCTTTCTCTCCAAGGGACTCGTATTTGTTTGCCATGTAGATTGTCTGTGATGTTTGTTTTAATATATTGTTATTGTTGCCTTTTTTGTTTTGCTTAAGCAGGTCAAAGATGTCTTCCTTCCGTGGTATAATGCATATAGATTCCTTGTGCAAAATGCAAAAAGGCTTGAGGTTGAGGGTCTCACATCCTTTGTTCCAGCGCATTATGAAGCTCTTCGTAACTCTTCAAATGTGCTTGACCAATGGATAAATTCAGCTACTGAAAGTTTAATTCAATTTGTTCGTCAAGAAATGGATGCTTATCGGCTGTACACAGTATCTGCATATCTCCTTAGTGCTCATTTTATTATAAATTTTAAAATTATGATATGTGAATTTTTCTCTTTTTTTTTCCCTTCTTAATGTGGCTTTTTTTTTTCCTGCAGGTCATCCGATATCTTTTGAAGTTGATTGACAATCTTACCAACGTATATGTGCGGTTTAAACGAAAGAGATTGAAGGGGCGTACAGGAGAAGAAGACTGCATAATGTCGCTTTCAACTTTGTATCATGTATGCACATCTTTTTTACTTGTGGTATTTATGATTCTGTATTGCACTATCTCTTCCTATGTTTGTAGTGCAAGATATTGCATGATACTTTTTGTTTGGATTGCGTTCGATGTCGTTAAAATTTAAAACCATCATATATTTATCTATTTCATCAGTGTGCTAGTATTTGTGATCAGATAAAACCATCATAAGGAATACATTATGAGTGGGGAAAACCATACATAATGAAATTTTCTGAAGCAAACCATCGAGATTAGGTCAAAAAAAAAAAAGAAAAATCTTGGCTTCAGACACACTTGTGAAGGTCAGCTTTGATGTTATTTATATTTAAGCAATTAATGAGAAATACTAAGGAAAGAAGAATTTTCTCATGATTTCTTTTTACTTGTGAAAAATTATGCTAAAGTTCCTGGACTTTTATTTTGGTAGGATCTAGAGAAGCAGTAAACATCTAGTAATTCAATCCTTGTATAATAATACAGTTATGTAAAACGTAGCTAATAATTTATGTAATTATAGAATATGAAAATCCACAGTTGGAGAGGATGGTAATATTTTTTTTATTATATACTTTGGTTTATAATTGAGATAAACTATTACAGTTAGATGAATCTAATACATTTTGTATTATTGTGTAAAAGTTTGCAGGAACAATCAAGGATTAATATTACCAACAATCCGAATATGATGATGTTAGAAGTGAATGGAGTGAATTTGTCTACTCATATTTAGGTGTCTAAATTGGTGGTGTACTTAGGATACATATTTTGATCTTTCATTATGAATTTTGGATATACTTGTGGATATATATTTTGGTTATATATACTTGTGGATTTGTGGATATGTTCTTGTGTATTGATGGAATCGTTGATATATATTCATCATTTTGAATGGATAATTATTTAATTTTGATGAAGTAAAAACAAATTTTACTTTACTCTTTTATTAAATTAGTGCGGTGGTAATCGACATTTACTTCATTAAATTAAATTTATATTGTAATAAAATATGATTATTTACTTCGATAATAAAATTTGATGGTGAAGTAATCAAAAATAAAATATTTCATCCATTTAAATTGTGATGAAGTTAAAAAACATATTTACTTCATCACAATTTAATAATTGTGAAGTCGTTTTAAATCTATTGTTTCTGTATCATACAAAACAATGAAGTATTTTAAATCGATTACTGTGTCAATAAACGTATACGATGAAGTAACATAATACTATATACTTCGATAAATATAAATACTGGCGAAGTTATAAAATATATTTGCTTCAATAAATAATGTAAACTGTGAAGTTACATATCATCTGTTACTTCGTCACATTACAAAACTACTAAAGCAATAGATATTTTTTACTTCGACAATTAATTTAAACTGTAAAGTTATATATCATCGATTACTTCGGCACTTTACAAAACCAACGAAGTAAAAGACAAGTTTTTACTTCAGAATCAGTCCAAATCTGAACCGGTTTGCCTATTTGAACCGGTAAAAGACTTCGCTATTTTCATGGATATGACTTCGGTTATATGGCGAAGTAAAATAATCCCTTTTTACTTCACGTGCGTCTACTTCGGTAATTATCTATCTATGACTTCGATGAATATACGAAGTAAATTAAGGAAATTCTACTAGTGTTCTATAATTAGTTGATTATATACGGCCAACATAAATCGAAAGCCTATTTAGTCACACGCACTACGAGTAATCTGAGGGATTTAAAACGAGTTGAAAATTGGATTTTCCAATCAAGAGAAATAAGTCGAATTTGATTTAATCAGAGGCGCAACGGAAACTTAAAATGGCTAAGTCTTTTGAAGGCTTATTGGGCGAATTAAATGAGTTTAATTCGTGATCGGTTCGGCTCGATTTGGCCGACCAAAGAGGGTGCCTAACCCCTTTGGTTTGGCCGGCCACATCAATGGGGAGAAACCAATTTATTTGGTTTAATTAATAAAATAAATCTAGCATGATTTGTTTTATAAATTATGGATAAATAAATTTGTATAAAGAAATTTATATAAATAAATTTATAGAAATTTATTCCCTTTTTATGGAAATTAAAATGATCCATGGAATGGTTTATTTTAATTTTATAAAATCAATTATGAATTGATTTTTTCATAATAAGAAAATTTATAAATTTCTTATAAAATTTATTCCATAATAAAAGGAGAGAAGGTATTTGTTTTATTATAAAGTTAGTTATAATAAAACTTGGCTTAAACAGAATAATTAATAAGAGAATTTATAGGATAAATTTCTTATGAAAATTTCATTAAGAGGGAGACTTGGCAAGGGAGAGGTTACTATATAAAGGAACCAAGGCTAGCCTTGAATTCCAATCAATAGAGTAATCAAGAGATTAACCCTCTCCCTCTCTCTCCCTTATTCTCTTCCTCTCCTTCTCCTTCCCACCTAGGGCCGGCGCCCCTTGAGCATCTTAGGGTCGGCGCCCCTAGTCCAACCTAGGGCCGGCGCACCCTAGGGTTGGCGTGAGCAACCATCACCAAGAAGGAGCCAAACAAGATGAAGAAGAAGCGGATCGCAACTCCTCTCTTCCCGGAATTTTGATTCCGTTTCTTGTTGGTTAGTTTCCTTTCTTCTCTCTTGATCTTCTAGTTGTGTCTTAGGAGAATCTAGTAGTTCTCGTCGGTACAAAACTCGTGACTTTGCGAAGTCATCCCGAAGAGAACTCGGCGTGGACGCGAATAGAGGCGGAGCTTCCAAGGGACGCTACGGTTGGATCTCGTCCCTTACTTCGAGTTACGAGAGGTACAAAGTAAATAAGTTTACTTTTCCGCAAAGTTTTAATTTATGATCATGTCCACACATCATAAGGTTGCATGCTAGATACGTGGTTAAAATAATTTGAGAAATTATTTTATGCTAATTCTTCCGCTGCACGTAAAAATTTAAAATTTTACGAACCCGTATCCTTGTCAACATGCACCCGATCCCAACAGTCCAACCCTGCACCAGTCAACTACCCCTGGGGCAGTCGACTAGCCTTGCATTAATTGCTAGCCAATGGCTAATTTTTGGGGATGACCAGTCGTCTGACCCTAGGGCAGTCGACTGGTCCGAGGCTGAAAACTTTCTGTGAGTTTTCGCAATCGACTGCCCTTTGGCCAGTCGATTGCCCTTTGGCCAGTCGACTGCCCAGCCTCTCCACTCACTTACAGCCACTCCGAACACTCTCCTTCATGTGTGCCTTCAGGTTTGCTCCCTTGGCTTACCCCTTGAAGTCTTCTTCCTCTGGCTATCGTCCCTCGGATGCGCACACAAGCCTTCCCTTGGCTTGCCTCCATGCCACCCTTCACGTGTGCCCTTAAAGTCCACTTCCCGGCTTGCCCTTGGAGTCCACCTCCCTCGGCTCTCGTCCCTTGGATATGTTCTCCGTGTGTGATTCTCCAAGTCCTGCTAACTCAATCACACATATCAAATACAACACAACATCCTAACCTTAAACATATTCGCACACACACATCAAAACCATGATCTTCCCGATCATTCTAGGGTCGATTGCCTCAACAATCTGCCCCTTTTTGATGTGTGGCAATATGTTTAAGTTAGTGATAAAATATACCAGTCAACAACAGTAAATAACAATAGCAATTGTAAACAAGACATAGTGAAACCAAGAGGAACCTCCCTCTTAATCGAGGTAACCTCCCCCTTAACCTATGCCTTCATCCATTTTCATCATAATCCAAGTTCTACAAGTTAAGTAAAAAATTTAAGCTAAAATGCTAAAAATCTAACTTAAACCACCCATTCTCCCCCTTTGACACCATCAAAATGATTGCCTCAAGCAACCCAAACCCATGGCATCAAATGAGAAAAATTTGGATTTTTGAGAAACTACTCAGCAGGCTGATTTTAGGCGTGCCAGTCAACTGCCCCTGGGGTGTCGACTGATACTCTGTCAATCTGATTTTTTAACTTCTGAGCCGAATTTCAAAAACCTCCAATAAAATCCAAGAAATTCCATAAATTGTAAAAATTTGCAGGTATGTTTGAAATAATATATTTTATCAAGGAAAAATATCAGTTCATGAAAAATTTCAAACATGCTTGACTTTTGACTAAAGTTTAAAATTCTTGAAAACCACTAAGTTTGTATCAATTATCCAACCTTGTTTTGCAATCATATATCTTCTAAGCTTATGGCAAAACATATAAAACATAAAATAGTTTTCAAATGTTTAAAATGTCCAACCATGATCTTTGGGCAAAGTGTCCATTAATTAAATACTTGGTTTCCCCATGGTTGATCTATTTTCAATAATTTTGATACATTTAATGATTCAACACTATACCACAAGCACAAGTGAACCAATTGTATCACCCTAATGGATCAAGCACACTTTCCTGTTGTGTTCCTCCAAAGTTCATCCTATACCTCTGCAAAACACATTCCAAGGCCTCTTCTTAAGGATGTAAACTTCGATTCGGGAAGAGACTTGGTAAAAATGTCGGTAAGGTTTGACTTTGACTCAACATAGTGTAATGCTATGTCTCCCCTTGCCACATGGTCCCTAATGAAGTGATGCTTCACTTCAATGTGTTTTGTTCTAGAATGGTGAACTGGATTCTTGGTCAAATTGATTGTACTTACATTATTGCACAAGACATTGACCTTGGAATAATGTAACTCATAATCTTCTAAAATGTGCATGATCCAAAGTAGTTGGGATACACAACCACCCATTGCCACATATTTGGCTTCCGTTGTTGATAGGGCAACACATGGTTGTTTCCTACTACTCCAACTAACTAAAGAAGACCCAAGGAATTGACATCCCCCACTAGTACTCTTCCTATCTAGTTTACACCCCGCATAGTCTGAGTCAGTGTATCCAATAAGATCAACATTTGGGGTTCTAGGATACCAAAGCCCGACATTGAGGGTACTGATCGGTCTCCAGACCGATCAGGGAAGGCCTGATCGGTCCCCAGACCGATCAAAAGGTGATGGCACAAAAGAACTCAGAATTTTAGCTACTGATCAAATCCTGATCGGTCCCCAGGCCGATCAGGGAGGTTCCTCCCGGCAACGGCGCCATTATTCTCATTTTATTATTACCTCTCTTTCATTTTTCTTCTTTTTTTATTTTTTTTTTATTTTTTCTCTTTTTTTTTCTTTTCTATTTTTCTTTTTATTCTTTATTTTTTCCTCTTTTTCACTTCTGATGGATTGCTAGGAGTTAAGTCTTTGTCAACTACTTCAAATGAAAGAATCAGTAGCATAAGCCCTTTGCAGCCTAGCAATACAACATTTTTTTTTCAATTATAGCAGCCCCACAAGTTGCTGAAAGATTTTTCGAGCAAGCTATCCTCTCCCACTTTCTCAACTTTAAATGCCTCAATTTCCAATTTCTTCATCCATTACTAATTCAATAGCCTCATAGAAGATTGGGGTATTGATGATCTAAATGAAGGATAACTAATTCTCTGATTTGGCATGGAATTGGCTCGAAATTTGCTTGCAACCTCTGTAATATTCAAATTCGGGAGACTTTGCCTTACTTCAAGCTTCAACACTTCAGTTTCGCTCCAAGATTGACTCTAAGAATCTGAACTGCACTTATTCCACATTTTTTTTCTTTCTTTCTTTTTTTTCTGCTTTGTTCTGTTTTTTTTTCCTTCTGTTTTTTTTTCTATTTTTTTTTCGAATGCAAATGATGATACTGCATAGTTCTTGGAGTCTACCTTGCCTTTAGCCTTGAAGCTTTCAAAAATCACATCCAAGAGAACCTTGCGCCATCTTATATCATGTAGAGTTGGGATTCACACTTCACAGCTCCATTCTTTGAGTTGTTCACTGACTTCATGTCAACATTGAACTCATTTCATCCAAGGCCGATTTCTTTTCCCCCACACCTAAGATTTTGTCCCTCTCAAGCAACTAATTCATCAAGTCCTTCACCAACTTTAGAGGAAAAGAATAGAGCAAAAATAGCAAAAGAGGAGGATGATTGTGCAAATGAAAAGAAGACTAGCAAAGATTATGATGAATAGCTCTACCATTCCATGTATCATATGCCTCTATGATTCTAAAAAAGAAATGAGCAAGTTCTAAAGTTCCAAAGCATGAATGCTCATCACACATAAAATTATCTATGGTAAGCAACAAGTGGTCCTCTCTAGGAATAATATCAATCATGCTCAATCCAATATTAGAATCTTCCACCAACCAATAACTATATGGAAGTTGAGAACTAACTAAGGCATGATATCCATGACTCAATGATCTAAATAATTTTTCTCACGTCATGATTCCTCTAGTGCATAGGAAAACTTAAGAGAAGTGCCACTTACACTATTAAAGCAAATTGCGAGAAAATCAAAATGTATGTACAAAAAGGAAAAAGCAAAAAACGGACTCCCCTCTAAGTCGGGTAGATCGCATGGTACAAGTCCGTACTCTCCATCCTTGTTCCCTCCATTCCCTTGTGGTAATGCTTCAATTGATGCCCATTCACCTTGAGGGTAGTGCCCGCCATATCCTGTATCTCAATAGCACCAAAGGGAAACACATTAGTAACAACAAAAGGACCCTCCCACCTAGACTTCAACTTATCTGGATACCACTTGAGTCTAGATCTAAACAAGAGCACCTTTTCTCCCACATGAAACTCTTTTCTCAAAATGTTCTTATCATGGAAAGCTTTAGTCTTTTCTTTGTAAATGCGGGAACTCTCATAGGCTTCCAATCTTAGTTCCTCGAGCTCTTGTAGGTGCAGCTTCCTTTCTTGCCCAGATTTTTCTAAGTCCATGTTGCAAGCTTTAACTGCCCAATAAGCCTTGTGTTCCACCTCCACTGGTAAATGACAAGCCTTACTATAAACAATACTGTAGGGAGACATCCCAATGGGCGTCTTGTAGGTAGTCTGGTAGGCCCATAACGCTTCATCAAGTCTCTTGCTCCAGTCCTTCCGGTCTAGCCTTACAGTTTTCTCCAAGATAAGCTTAATCTCCCTATTTGATATTTCAGCTTGTCTATTTGTTTGAGGATGATACGGGGTGGACACTTTATGGATCACCCCATACTTGCTCAGAAGCGCTTTCATGTGCCTATTGCAAAAGTGAGACCCTTGATCACTTATGATCGCCCTGGGTACCCCAAACTTGCAAAATAGGTGAGTCCTGACAAAATCCACAACAACAAATGAATCGTTAGTTCTATTGGGGATTGTCTCCACCCATTTAAACACATAATCCACAGCCAACAAGATATAAATAAATCCATATGAAATAGAAAAAGGACCCATGAAATCGATACCCCAAACATCGAAAATCTCGCAAAATATCATGAGTTGTTGAGACATTTCATTCCTACGTCCTAAGTTCCCAACTCGCTAGCAGTGCTCACAAGTCTTATGGAAGTGGTAAGAATTTCTAAATAAGGTAGGCCAATATAACCCTGCATCCAAAACCTTCCTGGCAGTACGTTGATGACCAAAATGCCCCCCACATGCAAGTGTATGACAAAATGAAAGTACTGACTAGAACTCACAATCAGGGATACATCTCTTGACTACCTGGTCGCTACAAAATTTCCAAAGATAAGGGTCATCCCACACGTAATACTTAGAATCACTCGTTAATTTATCATGTTGAGCTCTAGAAAAATGTGTAGGGAAGACATGTGCAACCAAATAGTTGACAAGATCGGCATACCATGGTACATTACCTTGCAGCTGCAGAAGATGCTCATGTGGGAATGCATCTGCAATGGGTGTAGGATCTGTCGCCCCCTCAATCCTGCTCAGGTGGTCAGCTACTAGGTTCTCTTTCTCGCTCCTATTGCGTATCTCAACGTTGAATTCTTGAAGCAGAAGCATCCATCGAATCAATCTTGGTTTCGAATCCGGCATCTTTAAGAGATACCTAATAGCTGCATGGTCAGAAAAAACAATCATATGTGAGCACAATAGATATGAACGAAACTTTTCTAAAGCAAAAACAATGGCTAGAAGCTCTTTTTCAGTGGTTGTATAATTGGCTTGAGCAGAGTCCAGTGTCCGAGACGCATAACAAATGGCGTGCGACGCTCCATCCACCCTTTGGCCGAGCACTGCTCCCACGACATGATCTGATGCATCACACATCAGCTCAAATGGTAAACTCCAGTCTGGGGGCCGAATGATAGGGGTTGATGTGAGAGCTGCCTTCAAGTGATCAAAGGCGTCCTTACACTGCTGATCAAAATGAAACTCTACATCCTCCTGTATGAAAAAGTCCCAAATGGGCAGGTGAAAGTCATTTTATCTTAATCCTCTGGAGCAATATGAATCTGAAAGTATCCAGTAAAACCATCCAAGAAGCAATAGTGTGATCTACCAGCAAGCCTCTCAAACATCTGGTCATTGAATGGTAAGGGGTAGTGATCCTTCCTCGTAGCATGATTCAGCTTCCGGTAGTCTATACATACTCTCCATGAACTCTAGACTCTATCGGGAATCAAGGCACTCTCCTTGCCCTCCACCATTGTGATATCGGACTTCTTCGGGACCACCTGCACTGGACTCACCCACTGACTGTCGGAGACAGGATATATAATGCCAGCCTGTAGTAGCTTGGTTACCTCCTTCTTGACCACATCTAGAATACGTGGGTTGAGTCTGCGCTGTGGTTGTCTCACCGGCCTTGCACCCTCCTCTAAGAAAATCCGGTGCATGCAAATGGATGAGTTAATCCCTGGTATATCTGCAATGGTCCACCCAATAGCCCTCTGACACATCCGTAGAAGATCTAGTAGCCTTTTCTCTTGACCAGGCTCAAGATGCTGAGCAATGATGACTGGTAACTGCTCGTTCTCTCCTAAGTAGGCATACTTCATGTGCTCAGGTAGGGGCTTCAAAGCAAGCTTTGAGGGTTTCAAGACTGATGGAAACAATTTTTCAGGACCTGCCTCTAATGCAGATAGCTCAGCATCATCCACCTGGATAGTGTCATAGACTAAAGCTGATCCACCACTATCATCATCATCCTCATCTGAATCCTCTGTGTCGGCTAGATCTGAATCCGTGTCATCTGACTCCTCAGAATCTAGTGTGTCCAACACGTCAATGCCTAGCAGCGAATGATCCTCGGCGGGATATCTGATCGCGTCAAGGATGGAGAACTGAACTACTGTGTCCCCAAACTCCATCGTGAGTGTCCCCGCATGTACATCGATCTTAGTCCTTGCCGTCTTCAGAAATGGGCGTCCCAAAATTAATGGAGCTGAGCTTGAGGTTAGGTCCTTCTCCATATCTAAGATGTAAAAATCAGCTGGGAATATCAAATCCTTGACTTTAACCAATACGTCCTCTATGACTCCAACTGGATGAGCAAAACAGCGATTAGCCAACTGAATGACCACCCCAGTAGACTGTAATGGTCTAATGCCTAGAGAGATGAGCACTGACTTGGGCATGACATTGATGGAGGCTCCTAAGTCTAGCATAGCATCCTCGAACATGCAGTCTCCAATCACGCACGGTACTGTGAAAACCCCTGGGTCTTTGCATTTCTGAGGCATTGGTTGGATCATAGCTAAGACATTCTTTCCCATACTGACCAACTCTGTCCCTTTTAGCTTCTTCTTGTGAGTGCACAGATCCTTTAGAATCTTAGCATACTTGGGAATGTGTCTGATCACTCTGAGCAAGGGAATGTTCACCTCTACTTTGCTAAAAATGTCAATAAGCTCCTGAAGCTCCTGTGTCTTTTCTGAATCAGCATTTTTCCTTGGACCAACTGCCCTCTGGGGGAAAGGTAACTGAATTGGTGGCTCTGGTAGTGAAAGTGACTCTGGCTCTACTCCCGTCTGAGACCTCGAAAGATCAACCTCTGGTACTATAGGAATCTGCGGGGTAGAAGCCTCCTGTGTAACCCGCCCACTCCGGAGTGTGATAGCACTGACATTCCCCCTAGGGTTTGGGATCGACTGAGAAGATAGCTGACTGGATCCTTGAGCTTGCATCTGACTGATGGTGGTAGATAATTGTCCAATTTGCCGCTCCATGTTCTGAATGGAAGCATCATTCCTACTCTGATATTGTTGAAGTTGAGTGTTGAATTGCTGAAAATTTCTATCATTTTGCTGCTGAAATTGAGCGCCAAGCTGAGCGCTAAGATGAGAACTAAGTTGGGTGCTCAACTGCTGAAAATCACTCTCTTGATATTGCTGTAAATGAGTGAGGAGTGGCTCCAGAGTGAGTGGAAGTTCTGGTTTTTGTTGTTGAACCGGTAGAACTCTTAGTGGAGATGGACTACTATAAAATCCTGTCGGTCTCGAGACTGCAGGTGGCGCAACAGGAAGTGGTGGCTGATAAGGCTATTGCTGGTGTGATGTGTTCCCATACCTCAGATTAGGATGATCTCTCCAACTTGGATTGTATGTGCTGGACATGGGATCATAAGACTGCTTGAATCCATAAGGTTGAGATTGGAAAGGTTGAGGCTTGGACTGAAAAGCATTTGCTGCCGCCACTTGACTTGCATGGTAAGATCCATCATCAACCTGCACCTGGGGGCATAAATCTGTAGGATGAGAGGTGCTACTGCAGAGTCCACAAATCCTCATTGTTTGGGCTACTTGAGCTGAGGGCTGCTGAGCAGTCTGAAGTAGAGTCATCTGCCTGAGTAGAGAAGTCAAATCCTGAAGATTAACCTTCACCTCTTGAGCTTCCATTTTTTGTCCTGTGATCTCATGTACTCCTTTAGGCACCAACAGATGGCTCCAAAACTGTTGAGAATTCGCTGCCATAATAGAAATCAACTCTCTAGCTTCCTCAGGTGTCTTGTTCACTAAGGCCCCTCCACTAGCAGCGTCCACCATACTTCTGTCCATGGGAAGAAGTCCCTCATAGAAGTATTGAATGAATAACTGCTCACTGATCTAATAGTGGGGACAGCTTGAACAAAGTTTCTTGAATCGCTCCCAATATTCATACAGTGTCTCTCCTGAAATCTGCTGGATCCCATAGATACTCTTCCTAATGGCAGTAGTCCTTGAAGCTGGGAAGAATTTCTCCAAGAAAGCATTCTTCATTTACGGCCCAAGAGGTAACCAAAGCATGTGGTAAGGTGTACCACCAGTCCTTTGCTCCATCCTCAAGTGAAAATGGAAAAGCTCTCAGGTTAATGTCTTCTTCAGCAATATCATGTGGCTTCATAGTGGAGCATACGATGTGAAACTCCTGGAGATGTCTAGTGGGGTCCTCACTGTTGGGACTGGGTGCATGTTGACATGGATGCGGGTTCATAATTTTAAAATTAATTACGTGCAGCGGAAGGTTTAGCATAAATAATTTCTCTAATTATTTAACCACACATCTAAGCATGCAATTTTATCTTGTGTAGACATGGTCATATATTTAAAATTTTGCAGGAACATAAACTAATTTACGTATTACCTCGCGTAACTCGAAGGAAGGGACGAGATCCAACCGTAAGCGTCCCTTGGAAGCTCCGCCTCTATTTGCGTCCACGCCGAGTATCTTCGGGATGACTTCGTAAATCCACGAGTTTCGTGTTTTGGAGCATGATGTACAATCTTATCCCCTTTGCAATGTTGCTAAAAAACCAAAAATAACATAATCATGGCTAAATCACATCGAGATTCTGATTTATTTATTTATTTATTTTTACTGTGTTTCTTATCCGAGTTCATATTTTGTCTTTCAGATGCATTCCTTATAAGATAAATGAGGAAGCAGACATTGAATCTGATGATGTGATTAACAAACTTGAAGTTCTCATGATCAGTTCACCTGGTCGGCATGATTTTGTGTTTCCAAAGGTAAACACTGCTTATTAACTTGATGTCTAAAGTGGGGATATTCATGGCTACTGAACTGATTGAATCTCCGGTGTAGGGTGGCTGGGAGAAAGATGAGACTGCAAGTGAAGCAGCATGCCGAGAGGCTCTCGAGGAAGCAGGAGTTAGGGGAATACTACAGGTGAATATTTGTGTTGATTGAATGAATAATATATGCAAACAAAGCTATTCCAATCTGTTTTTGTGTTTTCGAGTTTTCCTCACCGTGTCTTGTTCGTTAATAAATCTTTGAACTCTTCTTTCAATTCGAGCAGAAAACATGGTTTTATTAGCAAAACTAGTGTTCCAGAAAAGTGGTCCCAATTGAAAAAAAAGGGATCTATACTGATTTATGCAGATCAAAAATATTAAGTTAGATTTTTGATGATTTGTACAAGATCCACTCGTAAATTTGTGGTCGTTTTCATTGCCAACAAGCTTGTTCCCAACAACTACTTTTCTCTCTTTTTGTTATTGGAGGGATCTCAATTATCTCTCATCTTTGCTCTTGCACACCTACTTTTCATGTGATATGTCTCTTGTTCGCCTGCCTCCAACTGCATCTCACATGTGATCTTCTCCTAGTGATGCTCATATAGTTTCAGTTCCACATATTACCTGTCTGAAAGATGCATACTAATCGATAAATCTTCTAAGGACCTAACATGCACAAAACATCACATCAATTACCAAAACTAAGCAACTTCCCGCCAGTTTATTCTAGTGTCATTATTGAGCATTGCCGACTAAATTGAATATTTTGTGGCTATCTCCAACTTGCATGTATATGAAGCATTCGAATCCACAAATTGACAAAAAGAATAAATAATTCTGCTAGTTAATCCCCCTTGGGTGTATTTCTGAGCACTAATCTGCCTAGATGTAGCTATTTTTATATATTTTGTTCAATTGTTTGTGATGCTCATATGGGATTTTATCATTTATGTTCAGGAAATTGAGCTTGGTCAATGGGTATTTAGAAGCAAGAGCAGCCAGCTCAGTTGCAGCCAGGAAGGAGGTTGTAAAGGTTACATGTTTGCTCTCAAGGTAACAGAAGAACTCGACTACTGGCCTGAGCAACAAGTACATGGCAGGAAGTGGGTAGTTGCCTTGATTTCTTTTCCTCTCCAGTAATAGGCTATCTACAACAATACAGAAGTTTTCCAGTTCTAAAACGACTGGTCTTTGAACAGGTAACTGTGGCTGATGCATATAAACTTTGTCGATACGATTGGATGCGTGAAGCCCTCGACTTGTTCATGCAGCGCCTCTATAGCAACACAGTACTGTCGGTTCGCGGGCTATATGAACCAGCAAAATTCTGCTTAGTGAAGCCTACTGCGGCTGAGCAAGCCATTGCCTTGTGCTGATGGTTGCTTGCAACCCTCGATCTGACTCTGAAGTTTCTTCGGTATGCAATCACTGAACTCCGAGTGGCGATTAAGTTGAGACATGGTTCTTATTGCAGCGTTCCTACGTGCTCTAGTGCCTGTTCAACTGTTGCAAATGCTAACAAGCAGTTGGATTACTGGTAAATATGGTTGTGACTACTTCATGGACTCGGTAACTATGTTTTGTTTTAGTTGACATCGATCCTGTAGATTTGTCATGGCGCAAGTTGAATCAAAGGAATGGCTATATTGTACTATTAGTGCCTCTTTGTTTATGGCTTTCGTTTGACTTGTTCTGGAGATCGATGGGGGGAAAATTTTAATAAATGGACGTCGACTTTGAGCTAAATGGCCGTGTGAACGAGAATGAGCCAGCAAACAAGGGCCGACTAGTGCTTTGAAAATAATTATTGCTTTGGAGCTCAACCTATATAAAATTAATGTATACGGCAAATTCTCAAGGGGCCTGCCTATGGTTTTCAAATTTTCAAAAGGCATACCTAAGTTTCATTCTTTCTAAAAGTTATAAGTATGGTTAGTTTTAATATGATCAACTAAGTCAAGTTAGATTATGTTTGTGTTTGATGTCTTATGTTGAATTGTACAGGAACTTAGTATAGGTCTCATGCAGGCCGATTAGAGGGGAGGGGGTTGAATAGCTCTGCATTAATCTTTTACACTTTCTTTGCAACGATGATTAATTAGTTAAGCAGTTAAATATATTAACAACCTAAGTAACTATAAAAGGAAGAAATTACGAATTATTTGATTGCAATCGAGGAGGTTGCTAATCCAAGACAATTGAAAGCTCTATTAAAATTATCCTTCGTTGTAGGCTGAGAAACCTTTTATAATTTTTGGAAAGGTCGTAGAAATACTAGAAAAATAATTACAAGTTGTTGTTTTAAGTCCTAGCTCTAGAGTGCTATTTACAGTCAATGAATAATATTTAAAGCGCTTTCATTGTGATCCAGGGTGCCCTCAAGAGGATAAGGTTTTATCCACTTGAATAACTAACTCAATGATCATCTTTGACTTGTTGGAGGTGCCTTAATTGATCCAGAGCGTCTTCGCACCTTTTGCATTTAGAGCGCCTTCGGTTAGAAGTAGGGCACCCTTACGCCTTAGACTCACAGTTTCAAAGTCAACTTCTAATGTTGACTTTATCCTTCAATCGCTTGGGTGATTTCCAACCGTCCAAAGTTATGCTCACCCGAACCCAACTCTGGTTTTCTTCTCGAACGACCTTCCTCCCCGGCTTCTCGTCCCTCGGACATTACATACGTCATTCTCGTCCACCGGTGTACTCTTCAGCAGCTTCTTCGTCTCTCGGATGCATCGAGCCCCTCGACTCCTTTCACCGTGTCATCCTTCTCGCTCACTGCATCTTCTATTCAACTTTTTGTGTTCCTAAGCTCCTAAGATCTTCACAAGGGAAGGTTTAAATAGTAAAGTCTTCTTGTCATATGCTAGACGTTACTAATGAATGCTATCACATGCTCTGTTTCTATTCATGTGAAGGATTGTTAGAAATATGAATGGAAAAGGAGGTGGAAAGGAAAAATGAGACTCCTTTGTGTATGAGTTTTAATCTCACATTGGGAGTTTCATGATACTATTGTTCGTTTATATTATTGCGCATGTATGATATGAACAAATGCAAGAAGAGAGACTCTCTCTTATACGTGGGTGGGGGTGCAAATCCAGAGCTTGAATTTGCACTGAACCATGTTGACTTGTGTGCGAACATGACCTGTGCACATTGAATGTCAGATCAGTCAAGGTAAAATTTGTCTAAGTGGAACAATTAACATTTTGCCACAGATTCTTTTTGCTTATTGCTCAAGATTGTAGCGGAAGCATTAACTATTGTTAATGGCAATTTCGTAACCTCTCGAATAGTAATTGTCGACCATTGATGACCGACAGTTATTATTAAACCTTAGGTATTGAATGATCTTTACTCGAGGTTCAATACAGATGAGGGATGGTGTTCCTATATAAGGAAATAATGATCTTGAGCAGAGGGAGGCAGACGCTAAAGTAATAGAAATTCTTTCACCTTCGTTCCCCAACCTCCTTTACCTTGCACCCGCTCGGCAGATCTATACGTGATAGCAATCAGATACAATCTTAGTTTGTCGTAATCCATCAGTGCTTGGTGGTAATCATGGTCTGCCATTGTATCATGAGAAATAGACGACCCACGTAACCTCGAGCATAGTCGAAGGTGGGGCGAATTT
>JAGFNQ010004696.1:654378-732414 GCA_024364735.1 Boesenbergia rotunda
CGGAAACAAAAGCATGAATAATTTCCTAAATTTTCTAACACATATCCTAAGCATGCAATGTGTTCACATAATCGTAATATAAAATTTTTGCAGAAAAGGAAATTACTCTACGAATTACCTCGCGTAACTTGGAAGAAGGGACGAGATCCAACCGTTAGCGTCCCTCGGAAGCTCCGCCTCTATTCGTGTCCACGCCGAGTATCGTCGGGATGACTTCGCTAAGCCACGAGTTTCGTGTTCACGAGAACTACTAGATTCTCCGTGAACACGACGAAAACCGAAAGAGTAATCACATCGAAAGACTCACCACCAAGGTTGGCCGGATTCACAATTCCGGCGAGAAGGAGGAAGATGACTTGCGCCCAATCCCAAGGTGATGATGGCCGAAGAGGAAGATCGTCCCAAGGAAGAACTTCGTCGCCTGGTGCTTCTCCTTGTGCTCACGGCAAGAAGAGGGAGGGGATGCCTATGGCGGCCAAGAGAGAGGGAGAGAAGAAGAGGAGAGAGCCCAAGCAATTCTTGGATGGATCATCTTCCAAGGCACCCATGGCCATGGGTCCTTTATATAGGGAGAGGTTTCTTAATTCCCAAGCAAACCTCTCTTGATTATGGAATAATTTCTCAATCAATCCATAATCAAGGCTCTCATGATCAAGCCTCCTCTCCTTGATTATGGAATAATTTCTCAATCAATCCATAATCAAGACTCTCTTTCTTTTGGTATGGTTTATATAAAATTTATAAAACAAACCAACGATTGGCTCATTATATAAAAATTTATAAAACAAACAAACCATTGGTTCATTATATAAAAATTTATTAACAAACCAACTCATGGTTCATTATATAAAAATTTATATATATAAAATTTATATAACCTTTTATAAAATAAACCAACCTTTGGTCTATTTAATAAAACAAACCAAAATAGCCTTATCTACTTGTGGTGGCTGAAATTTATATAAAAGAGAATTCATTTCAAGTGGTTAGCCAAGTTTTCATCCAAACCATAGGTCTATGGTTCAAAACCCACCAATGGATTAAATTTTGTCATCTTTGATTTATTATAAATTTTTATAAAACAAACCAACTCTTTGATTTATTTTAATTCATGATAATTTAAGCTTATAATAAACCATACCACCTTGGATCAAATCCCTTAATGAATTAAACTTATTTAATTCACCCATTAAGTCTTTAAAAGACTTAGCCATTCTATGTTTCCGATGCGTCTGAAATAAATTCAGTTTTGACTATTGTTTGGACTTACCAAAAATAGTCTATCTCGATTGGAGAATTCAATTCTCAACTCGTTTTAAATCCTTTGAATTACTTATTATGCGTGTGACCAAATAGGCTTTCAATTTATGTTAGCCGTCCATAATTAACTAATTATTATAGAACGATCATGAGTGGCACCTAGTAGTACATCATGATCCCAATTAATTGATCCTCAGAAATGATTCTGAAACCCTTCAGCAGCTATAATGAATCGTGCCACATTCCCTTCACCATCTTATACCCACTTGGTTCAGGACATGATCTATGTGTGTCAGTCCCCACTAGGCTGACTACGTCACACCTAGCCCAAGTAACGTTTCCTCGTCCTATGGATTCTAATTACTCTAATGTATTTAAGAGATTCATATTCTGAACATGTCATGCTCTGGCCAGAGGCTTCGAGTAACAATCCGAAGATAGGCCTCGGGTATACATCTCCTCGCAAGGAGTGGTGAATCCTTTGTAGGTTGTTCAAACATCTTCGGGCACTTCGGCTTATACCCAATCATCCTGGGTCCACACCTCCTTGGAGATGCTTGCTTAGATGTCAAAGTATAAGTCTCCATGACCAAGATGACTGAACACCGCAAGTCAAAGGAACATCGCACTTAAGCTGCAGTAAGAACTTCACTGACATATCTATATGTAGACTACCATATGAAGTTTTACAGCCAGTCACTCCAATGAACTAGTTCCCTTAACTAGCATTCATGTTTATCTCCGGACATCTCAATGTCACCAGCCAGTGAGAATCAGCTGATTAGAGAATAACCCATGCTAGTCTCAACAGAATTGATAGTGTCGTATTTATCAATTCATCGACTAGGGACAATTTCAATACTTCACAATTGCACATGTAGAGATAATCACTAGTTGTGAATTCATCACAAATTCTCTCATGCTGTGAATTGTATTGCGGACATTCAGTAAATGAGTTTAATATCTTAATCAAATAATCATGTATACTCAAATAGTGAATATTCATTTATTAAAATAAATGATTACAATCATAAGGCGATTGCCTTAGGACACTTCTCTCATATCACTAACAAACTCCCACTTGGCCTAATGCCAATCGCTACGGTACCCAATACCAAGGCTCTAACATGACCCTCAAACTTACTTTGATGCAAGGCCTTAGTTAAAGGATTCGCTAAATTCCTTTCAGTGGAAATTTTCTCAATTTGTATATCATTCCTACTTATAATCTCTTTGATCAATGATAGCGGCGAAGCTCAAGTTTGGATCACAATGAGACCTTGATTCCATTGCTTGTGCAATCACTCCATTGTTGTCGCAGTAAATTGGAATTACTTCAATAATGGTTGGAACCACACCAAGTTAAGTGGCGAACCTTTTGATCCAAACTGCTTCGTTTGCTGCTTCCAAAGCTGCAATGTTTTCTGCCTTAATGGCAGTATCCGCTACTATGTCTTTCTTGGAACCTTTCCAACTTATTGCGTTTCTTATTCAAAGTGAATATGTATCCAGACTCAGACCTGGAATCATCCATATTTGTTTGGAAACTGACATCTGTATACCTACGTATTACCATATCACCTTCTCCATATATTAGGAACACATCCTTAGTTCTTCTTAAGTACTTGAGGATTGTCTTGATAGCCGCCCAATGATCCATTCCTGGATCAGACTGGTATCTGCTTGTGACGCTCAGAGCATACGATACATCGGGTCTAGTACATAACATAGCATACATGATAGATCCTATCGCGGATGCATAAGGAATCTTACTCATGCAAATCCTCTCGTCTTCTGTGCGCGGACAAATAGACTTTGAAAGGTTGATCCATGCCTGATGGGAAGGTAACCTTTCTTGGATTCCGACATGCTAAACCTTTCTAGCACTCGGTCTATATATGTAGACTGCGAAAGACCAAGCAACCGTTTTGATCTATCTCTATAGATTCTAATCCCAAGGATATAGGTTGCTTCTCCCAGGTCTTTCATGGAGAAAGTTTTGGACAACCAAATTTTAACTGACTGTAAGACTGATATATCGTTTCCTATAAGTAATATGTCATCGACATATAACACTAGGAATACGACTGCACTCCCACTAACCTTCTTGTACACACAAGGTTCGTCAGGATTTTGTGAGAAATCAAACTCTTTGATTGTCTCATCAAAACGGATGTTCCAGCTCCTGGATACTTGCTTTAGTCCATATATGGATCGTCGAAGCTTGCATACTTTGGTTTTATTAACCGATGTGAAACCTTCAGGTTGTATCATGTATACATCCTCAAGCAGGTTTCCATTAAAGAAAGCTGTTTTCACATCCATTTGCCATATCTCATAATTATAATGAGCTGCTATGGCCAGGAGCATCCGAATGGATTTAAGCATAGCTACTGGCGAATAGGTTTCGTCATAATCAATTCCTTGTTTCTAAGGATATCCTTTTGCCACTAATCTAGCCTTAAAAGTAACAACATTACCTTCCATGTCAGTTTTCTTCTTGAAAACCCACTTGCATCCTATGGGTTTAATCCCTTCAGGTGGGTTAACCAAGTCTCATACTTGATTTTCGTACATGGAATCCATTTCCGACTTCATGGCTTCAAGCCATTTATCCCTTTCTGAATTTATCAGAACATCTTCATAACTGATAGGTTCGTCATTGTTAATGAGTAACACGTCGTTCGATTCACTTATGAGAAATTCGTATCTCTCTGGAATATTACGTGTCCTATCAGACCTACGAAGAAGTGGTGTTGTTTTAGGTTCAACTGATAGCTCATCATTATGAATTTTTGGTTGTGGGTCTAGACTAGGTGTCTCTGTAATGTCTATTGGAGTTTCTTGAACTTCTTCAAGTTCAATGCTACTCCCACTGTTTTCTTGTAAAAGAAATTCTTTTTCCAGAAATATAGCATGCCTTGAAACAAACACCTTTTGTTCCAAGGGATGATAGAATTGGTAACCCTTCGTTTCCTTAGGGTATCCAATAAATAGACATTTATCAAACTTAACATCCAATTTGTCTGATACAGTCCACTTTACATAAGCAAGACAACCCCATATCTTAAGGTGAGTTAAATGATGTTTCTTACTATTCTACGTCTCATATGGAGTAGTAGAGACTACCTTGGTCGGGACTCTGTTTAGTAAGTAAACAGCTGTCTTAAGCGCATAGCCCCAAAAGGATTTTGGAAGAGTTGCATGATTCATCATAGATCTAACCATGCCCATCAAGGTTCGGTTATGCCTCTCAGATACACCATTATGCTGTGGTGTATATGGCGGAGTCCATTGAGACAATATCCCATTGTCCCTAAGATAATCTTGAAACTCTTGACTCAAGTATTCTCCACCTCGATCGGATCGAAGTATCTTAATACTTTTGCCAAGCTATTTCTCTACTTCACTTCTGAACTCTTTGAATTTCTCAAAAGCTTCAGATTTGTGTTTCATTAAGAACACATATCCGAATCGTGAGTGATCATCGATAAAGGTAATGAAGTAGCTATAACCTCCTTGTGCAAGAGTTGATATTGGTCCACATACATCAGTATGTATTAGACCAAGTAATTCTCCCATTGGTTTACCTTTTTCGAAAAAGGATAATTTGGTCATCTTGCCTTTTAAGCATGATTCGCATGTATCAAATGAACCGGGTTTAAATGATTCCAGAATTTCACATCGGTGTAATTTGGTCATGCGTTTCTTACTTACATGGCCAAGAAGACAATGCCACGTATAGGAGTCTATTTGATTATCTATTCGAGCACGTTTGTTGCTAACTTCGATATTGAAAATGTCACCGGATAAATCTAACGTGTAGATACCATTGCATAAAGTTCCGGTCCCATAAAGAACACCATTTAAAGTTATGTAACAGCAATTGTTACTAAAAGTTAAATGATAACCCTTTTCATTCAAGCATGAAATAGATACAATGTTCTTTATTAACGAAGGAACAAAATAACAATTATCCAATTCTAAGACAAGTCCAGTAGGGAGCTTTAGCAAATATGTTCCGATGGCAACAGCAGCAATCTTTGCTCCATTTCCAACTCGCAAATTCGCTTCTCCCTTGACGAGTCTTCTTCTATTCCTTAGCCCATGTATGTCATTACATATATGTGAGCTACACCCAGTATCAAGTACCCAGGTGTACGAGGAAATAGAGTGACATTCAATAACGAAGATACCTGAAGAGGATGGGGCATCGGATGCCTTCTTCTTCAAGGACTCAAGATAAACCTTGCAGTTTCTTCGCCAGTGGCCCTCCTTGCCGCAGTGATGGCAAGTGTCTTTTGGTGCCTTTTCAATCTTTTTGGCCTTAGTTAAATTATTAGTGTCCAAAATGGAACGCAAATTCAGAGAAGACATGATCAGGTGATTATCCTAGAAATACAAATTGAGCTTATGTGATGAGAATGATAAAGAATGCATCAATATATATTAATTAAATCCTATTTATTTTTCGAATTGAATAACCCTTTTTATCAATTCGGGAGATCGTAGGAACATCTCCAAATAGGTTGATATCCAACCATAGATAAGAACAACCATGGCTAGAGTCCATCAAGTTATTCTTAGCTATGAAGGTAGGTAATTATATCGATTACATATTATACATATGTAACTATCACATTATGCTATCAACTAATTGAATGTTTGCATAAATCATTGGGTTGTTAACTCATTAACAAGTATGCAACAATATACATAGCACCAAACTGCACCTCTCTTTACATCGACCTTGGCTGTGGCACAACAAATCGATGCTCCAAGCTTAAGGCTGACCCATTAATCAAGAAATAGTTTTAATATGGTTGGAGTTCATTCAATCGTTTAGTCAGGCTTGGATGTGTCCAACAACCAAAACTAAGGATTGACCTCTGACTCCAACTATATTAATCATAAACTAATTCCATGGTTTGAACATGTTGAGGTTCAAGCCGGGCATGGATGTGTCCATCAACCCAAACGAGAAACAAAACTCCGGTTCTAACCATATTAATCGAAGGTGTTGGCCTTAATATTTTGTAAGGGGTTTTGGGTCTCATCCTTTTCTTTTAAGCACATTCATGACATATAATTATGTCATGTTCTAACGATTTCCTTAATAAAGTATGTATGTGACTTAATTTATCAAGTCTCATTAATTGAATTAGGAACCGGATTTCCTAATTCTAATTTTATACTTTATTCAAGGAATTATTTTGGGAAACAATTTCCTAAATTTTCATAATCAATTTTGGAAATAATATGTTTAAGACTTTGATTTCTCTAAATCAAATCTTATTAAATTAAGAGACAGATTCCCTTAATTCAACCACATATTATTTTCATGAAAATCTTATTTAAGGAAATAGTCTCTATAGGAAACAATTTTCCTAATTAATTTTGGAGACAATAATATGTAAGCGCATCACCTCATAAATCAAATAAGGAAATTATCGTTTGAGAATCACCTCAAAACTTTCCAAGATTTGATCACATATTTTATTTATGGAAAATTAATTACAAGAAATAATTTACTTTGGGTGGCTCCCCGAGGCACTCCCCAAAGAAAATAAATTTGTTGTAAATCTAATTTGGCCTGCTCCCCGAGGCATAGCAAAATTAAACTTGACAATTACAGAACTTGTTAATAATATAATTTGGATGGCTCCCCGAGGCCTACCCAAATCAATTTTAACAATTCATATTCAAAATAGGAAATTAAATTATAACAACTAACTTTAATTTGGGTGGCTCCCCGAGGCACTCCCCAAAGTAAAGAATTTTGTTAATAATTTAAAAACCAATTTGAATTTAATTGTCAATTAATGTTTTCATAAAATGTCTAGACTTTCATGAAAAGAAAGTGCCCAAAATTACGAGCTTTCCATAAATGAAAAGTTTCCAAAAATAAAAAGTTTTCAGAATAATTGTAAGTTTCTGGTATAAAGAAAACTTACGTATTTCCAAAATTAGAAAATTTTCAAAAATAGGAAATTTCCAAAATTGAAAAGTTTCCAAAAATGGAAAGTTTTCACAATTATCATAAAATTTCAGAAACAGAGATATTTCAAAAGTTTGCTAAATTTCATGAGGATTTCCAAACCTTCAAATTCCTAAATCAGAAATTTACCATAATTGGAATATTCCATAATTGAAATTTTTTTCCAAAATTGAGATCATGACAAAATTTTCCGCAAAACAATTATATGATTATGTCGAACACTAACCGGCTCTGATACCACTGTTGGGACCGGGTGCATGCCGACGCGGACACGCATTGTAATTGTTACATAATTATATGCAGCGGAAACAAAAGCATGAATAATTTCCTAAATTATTCTAACACATATCCTAAGCATGCAATGTGTTCACATAATCGTAATATAAAATTTTTGCAGAAAAGGAAATTACTCTACGAATTACCTCGCGTAACTTGGAAGAAGGGACGAGATCCAACCGTTAGCGTCCCTCGGAAGCTCCGCCTCGATTCGTGTCCACGCCGAGTATCGTCGGGATGACTTCGCTAAGCCACGAGTTTCGTGTTCACGAGAACTACTAGATTCTCCGTGAACACGACGAAAACTGAAAGAGTAATCACATCGAAAGACTCACCACCAAGGTTAGCCGGATTCACAATTCCGGCGAGAAGGAGGAAGATGACTTGCGCCCAATCCCAAGGTGATGATGGCCGAAGAGGAAGATCGTCCCAAGGAAAAACTTCGTTGCCTTGGTGCTTCTCCTTGTGCTCACGGCAAGAAGAGGGAGGGGATGCCTATGGCCGGCCAAGAGAGAGGGAGAGAAGAAGAGGAGAGAGCCCAAGCAATTCTTGGATGGATCATCTTCCAAGGCACCCCTTGGGTCCTTTATATAGGGAGAGGTTTCTTAATTCCCAAGCAAACATCTCCTTGATTATGGAATAATTTCTCAATCAATCCATAATCAAGGCTCTCATGATCAACCCTCCTCTCCTTGATTATGGAATAATTTCTCAATCAATCCATAATCAAGGCTTTCTTTCTTTTGGTATGATTATATAAAATTTATAAAACAAACCAACTATTGGTTCATTATATAAAAATTTATAAAACAAACAAACCATTGGTTCATTATATAAAAATTTATTAAACAAACCAACTCATGGTTCATTATATAAAAATTTATATATATAAAATTTATATAACCTTTTATAAAATAAACCAACCTTTGGTCTATTTTATAAAACAAACCAAAATAGCCTTATCCACTTGTGGTGGCCGAAATTTATACAAAAGAGAATTCATCTTAAGTGGTCGGCCAAGTTTTCATCCAAACTATAGGTCTATGGTTCAAAACCCACCAATGGATTAAATTTTGTCATCTTTGATTTATTATAAATTTTTATAAAACAAACCAACTCTTTGGTTTATTTTAATTCATGATAAAATAATCCCATGGATTATTTTAAGCTTATAATAAACCATACCACCTTGGATCAAATCCCTTAATGAATTAAACTTATTTAATTCACCCATTAAGTCTTTAAAAGACTTAGTCATTCTATGCTTCCGATGCGTCTGAAATAAATTCAGTTTTGACTATTGTTTGGACTTACTAAAAATAGTCTATCTCGATTGGAGAATCCAATTCTCAACTCGTTTTAAATCCTTCGAATTACTCATTATGCGTGTGATCAAATAGGCTTTCAATTTATGTTAGCCGTCCATAATTAACTAATTAATTATAGAACGATCATGAGTGGCACCTAGTAGTACATCATGATCCCCAATTAATTGAAAGATCAACGGTTGACCTCAGAAATGATTCTGAAACCCTTCAGCAGCTATAATGAATCGTGCCACATTCCCTTCACCATCTTATACCCACTTGGTTCAGGACATGATTTATGTGTGTCAGTCCCCACTAGGCTGACCACGTCACACCTAGCCCAAGTAACGTTTCCTCGTCCTATGGATTCTAATTACTCTCATGTATTTAAGAGATTCATACTCTGAACATGTCATGCTCTGGCCAGAGGCTTCGAGTAACAATCCGACGATAGGCCTCAGGTATACATCTCCTCGCAAGGAGTGGTGAATCCTTTGTAGGTTGTTCAAACATCTTCGGGCACTTCGGCTTATACCCAATCATCCTGGGTCCACACCTCCTTGGAGATGCTTGCTTAAGATGTCAAAGTATAAGTCTCCATGACCAAGATGACTTGAACACCGTAAGTCAAAGGAACATCACACTTAAGCTGTAGTAAGAACTTCACTGGCATATCTATATGTAGACTACCATATGAAGTTTTACAGCCAGTCACTCCAATGAACTAGTTCCCTTAACTAGCATTCATGTTTATTTCCGGACATCTCAATGTCACCAGCCAGTGAGAATCAGCTGATTAGAGAATAACTCATGCTAGTCTTAACAGAATTGATAGTATCCGTATTTATCAATTCATCGACTAGGGACAATTTCAATACTTCACAATTGCACATGTAGAGATAATCACTAGTTGTGAATTGTATTGCGGACATTCAATAAATGAGTTTAAGATCTTAATCATATAATCAAGTATACTCAAATAGTGAATATTCATTTATTAAAATAAATGATTACAATCATAAGGCGATTGCCTTAGGACACTTCTCTCATATCACTAACACGAGGGAGATACGGTTCCCTACTGTACCGAAGTGTTGTTAGTGCCCCATTTGATCTACTCTTCCTCTAGCATTCATCGTGATCTTGTAAAGAGGAAGAAGACAACTTTGTAAAGGTTTTCTCCACCTTGAAGGAGACCATTCATAGTGGAGGTGGTGTACGCATGTAGATCCTTGGATTAGTCACCCTTTGGGGCGGATACCAAGTAAAACACTCTTGTTAGCATTGAACCTATTATTTTCTATTGTATTTTGTATTGTGCTAACCCTATTGTAGAGAAGAATCCGAAAAGAGCTATTCACCCCCCTCTAACCGAGCCATCGATCCTAACAAGTGGTATCAGAGCACAAGGACGCATTCAACGGACTAACCGCCAAGTAGAGCAATCATTGAAATGGTCGGCTCGCACATTCAACCGCCAAAATTCGAGGGAGTGTTTTCATGGTGGAAGAAGAGAATGGAGGTATTTTTCAACACCGACTTTGATATTATGCTAATCATGGAAAACGGTTTTGAGATACCTAGGGATCAAGAAAACAAGCTTCTTGAGAAAGTAAGGTGGAGCAAGAAGCAAAAAAATGATTACTTGGCAAATTTCAAAGCCTTGCACCATCTACTTAGTGTGCTTCCTCAACAAGAAGTGACAAGGATTGGAAACTACTCAAGTGCCAAGGACCTATGGGACAAGTTAGTGGAACTTCATGAAGGCACCTCGGAGGTGAAAATGGCGAAAAGAGATCTTCTTCGGTCCCAACTAAATAATATCAAGCATGACAAAGGGGAGAAGGTAACGAGTTTACATGCTAGATTTAAAGAAATTCTTAATGGGTTAACAAGTGTAGGGGAACAACTATCCAACCGAGATATTGTGATGAAAGCCCTAAATGCCTTCCCAAGAACATCAACATGGAGCTCAATGGTGGATTCCTACTACATCTCCAAGGATCTAGAGAAGACATCTCTAGAAGAATTTTTCTCAACCATGGAGCTTCATGAGACTCGAGTTGGAGGAACGATCGAAGAATCATACTACAAGCCAATGAGTATAGCCCTTGTGGTAAACAAGGGAAAAGGTAAGAAGAAGGAGATATTATCATCCGATTCGGAGGAATCGAGTGCTTCCATGGGGAGTGATGCGGAAGCCTACATGGTAAGAAAGGTAAGAAAAGCATTTAAGCAATTTTCTACTAACAAGTCTCATGGTAGGAGAGAATCAAGGAGCAAAAATAGATCAAGAAAGATTATCTGCTACAACTGTCAAGGAGAAGGGCACATGAGAGATGAGTGTCCTCTTTTGAAAAAGAAAGAAGAAAAGAAGAAAGAAGGAAAGAAGAAATCAAAAGAGAAGGAAAAGAAGGTGCAAAACTTGAAGGCTACATGGGATGATCCATCGTCATCGGAGGAGGAGGAGCACTTTGTATCCCATTTTGCACTAATGGGAATTGATGACCTTGCCTCCATGGCATCCGAGTTTGAAGAGGAGAAAAGCTCAAGTGAAGATGAAGGGAGCTCAAGTGAAGGGGGATGCTCCACCTCGGAATCGGACTTCTCGGTAAGTGAAGTACACAACTTACCCACTTCTATTCTTGTAAAAATAATTTCAAGTACTAGTGATGATTTGGTTGATGCTAAAAAGAAAATTAAGTGTTTAAAAAGGGAAAATTGCATGTTAAAGGATAAATTAGCATCTATGGAATTTAAGGATAATGAGCATGTTTCTTCTTCTATCTCAAATGACCCATGTTTAGAAGAAAAAAATAAGAATTTAAGGGAAAAGGTAGATAGTCTTACCCAAGCACTTAAAAAGTTTGAAGTTGACTCAAAAACATTAGATATGATCATTGAGATCCAAAGAGCAAGCTTGAGGAAAGAAGGACTAGGGTTTGGGAAGTCTAGCAATGGGAAAATCTATCATTGTCTAATTGCTAGAGGGCAATCAAAGACCAAGAGCATAAGTAAGAAATGGATCCCCAAGGAATACTTGGTTAACCCAATTAGGAAACATTTCTATTATGTACCAAAGTCAATCCTAAAGAGTTAGAGGATTTGGGATAAGTCAACCATGGTATTAGAATTTCAAATTTTTGGAATTTGGTTGATTTGAGACATTGAGAGGGAGTTTATTGCCCATAGTAGAAATTCATGATGAATTGGGCAAAAATAAAGTTTACCTTGGAAAACATCTCATATTACTTAGTTTATAATTGCATTCATACATATGGGATGTTAGGATGATACAATTGGTTCATTTGTACTTGTGGCATAATATTGAATCATTAAATGTATCAAAACTATTGAAAATAGACCAATCATGGGGAAGACATGTGTTTAATTAATGGATACATTGTCCAAAGATCATGGTTGGATATTTTGAATATTTGAAAATCATTCCATGTTTTATTTATGTTGGCATGACTTTGGAACATATATGGTTGCATATTTAGATTGAAAACTTGATACAAGTTTAGTGTTTTTCAAGTATTTTGGACTTTGGTCAAAAGTCAAGCATGGTTAAAATTTTTCATGAAATGATATTTTTCCCTAATAGAGTATCTTATAAGAAACATGCTTGCAAGTTTTTACAATTTTTAGAATTTTCTGAAATTTCTGGGAGGTTTCTGAAATTCAGCTCAGAAACTCACTTTTCAGACTGACAGAGTATCAGTCGACTGGCCCCATGGGCAGTCGACTGATACGAAAAAATTCAGTTTCTGCAATTTCTTTTCAGAAATAAGGATTCACTCATTTGATGCCATAGATTAGTATTGCTGTAGGCAATCACTTTTGATGGTGTCAAAGGGGGAGAATGAGTAGTTTAAGTTTGATTTTTAGCTAAAAATCTTGACTTAATATTGGATTAGGATGGAAAATTGAAAATGACATAGATTAAGGGGAGGTTACCTCTTAGGTTTTACTATGTCTTATATTTTCAATTGCTATTGTTATTTACTTTGTTGACTGATATTTTATCCCTAAACTTAAACATATTGCCACACATCAAAAAGGGGGAGATTGTTGAGGCAATCAGCCCAAGAATGATCGGGAAGATCATGGTTTTGATGTGTGTGCCAATAAGTTTAAGGTTAGGGATTTGTGTTATATTTGATGTGTGTGATTGAGTTTGCAGGACTTGGAGAATCACACTTGGAAAACATATCCGAGGGACTAGAGCCGAGGGAGGAGAGCTCCAAGGGCAAGCCAGGAAGTGGACTTCAAGGGCACACGTAAAGGGTGGCATGGAGGCAAGCCAAGGAAGGCTTGTATGCGCATCCGAGGGACGATAGCCAGAGGAAGAAGACTTCAAGGGGAGAGCCAAGGGAGCATACCTGAAGGCATACGTGAAGGAGAGTGTTTTGAGATGTTGTAAGTGAGAATGAAGGCTGGGCAGTCGACTGGCCAGAGGGTAGTCGACTGCCAAAACTCACAGAGAGTTTACAGCCTCAGACCAGTCGACTGTCCTGGGGGCAGTCGACTGGTAATCCTGAAAAATTAGCCGTTGGCTAGCATTTAAAGCAAGACCAGTCGACTGCCCTCGGGGCAGTCGACTGGTGCGGGGCTGGACAGTTTGCGAAGCTGTTTTGTTCTCTTATTTAAAGAGGACTTTTTGGCACGAGGGAGATACGGTTCCCTACTGTACCGAAGTGTTGTTAGTGCCCCATTTGATCTACTCTTCCTCTAGCATTCATCGTGATCTTGTAAAGAGGAAGAAGACAACTTTGTAAAGGTTTTCTCCACTTTGAAGGAGACCATTCATAGTGGAGGTGGTGTACACGTGCGGATCCTTGGATTAGTCACCCTTTGGGGTGGATACCAAGTAAAACACTCTTGTTAGCATTGAACCTATTGTTTTCTATTGTATTTTGTATTGTGCTAACCCTATTGTAGAGAAGAATCTGAAAAGAGCTATTCACCCCTCCTCTAGCCGAGCCATCGATCCTAACAATTCAGTAGGCAAGGACTAAAAAGTTCCTAGAAAATTCTTGAGTAATTCAGTACGCATGGAGCCAAGGACTTATCTAGGAATTATAGGTGAATTGGGCTGATCTCGAGTTGGTTGAGTTCGCCATGAACATCGTAGAAGAGAGAAGAAGTCCGAGTTCACTTCGCATGAGCACGTTACCATCTCGTTTTTTCCTATATTTCATTGAATTTTAAATTTTTATTGAATGATATTTTCATTATTTATAAAATTGTTAAGTTAATTTACTAGTAATGATATCTAATTCGTAGACATTGAAAGTTTAGTCATAGCAGAAGGTTTGGTCGTTGATGCTATCATTAGAGGGCATGCTACCACAGTGCGAGGATGTGCTCGGGGGCCTCGTGTAGGACCTCAATACACAATTGTTTGCCTCTGGTCTCGACGTAAGAGTATGCCAACGATTCAATCATGGCAACCGCACTTGAGGGGGCACGCCGATGACTATGCCTCTAGGGTCGAGGCACTGACCACAGAGGGAGTAGCTGTACTGGCGAGTGGCAATAAGGAAATGGCATGGGGATAAGTAAGCAAGGTGTTGGAGGGAGACGATATTGTCGAGGGAGGACAGTCAGAGGATGACAGAGAGAGAAGTACAACGAGTGAGACGACCAAAGTCAGAGGAAAATTATAGCTTGATCTCAGAGTCAAAAACGAGAAGGGTAAAAATAAGGGCTCCCGTCCATGGTCAAAATTAACTAGTAGCTAAGAAAATAGTAGACAGAAAATGGGACAGTATGGGGCAGAGATACGGTATTGTAAATTAAAAAATATATACATGCTTCTTTTTCCTTGGTGTTTACATTCTTTTTTTTCATTGACTTGGTGCTGTAGCAAGGCTAAGCTATAATCCAGGATAGCCAATAGGTGGCTCCATCCCTTCCAATAGGTAAAAATTTATATCGGATTGCAAAATCATATTTAGCCTATTAATTTGTCTTTAATTTGCTTTTTAGAAATTAAGTTACTTTAATTGTTAACATTTTTTAAAATAGTTTTCAAATACCTTCTATATGAGTTTTCTTAAGCTTAAACTTTTTGTGACAGACAACTTATTATATCTTAACAAAAATGTTTTTGGAATTTTTTACCATTATATAATTTTTATGAATTTTAGAATGAAAAATGAAAATTAAAAATTAAAAATATTTCAAGATTAATTTTTAAAAATCTAATTTTTCAAAATAACCGTTATACTTTGAATGTTTAGAAAAATTAACAAGAATTTTTAATGTCAAAATTTTGTTTTAAGTATTTAAAATAAAAAATTCCTACTTCTGAATGAAAATATTTTTGTTATACAAAGAAAATTTATTTTCTCGTGAAAAATGTTTTTTGGCCAGTTTTGATTATATTTAAATCTTGACAAAAGTTTTCAGGATTTTTTAAAATTTAAAATTTATTTTCAAATTATTTTTGTGCAAATACAAGGTTTAAGTTTTAAAAATATTTTCTTTGCAAAATAAATTTGATAAAATTATACAGACTTGCATTCCGTTCATACATCCCCTAGAAAATTTTTTAGATTTTTTTGGTTTATTAACCTATTTTTTGATGTGATCAAAGGGAAGAAATAATAAGAGTTAAGTTAAGGGGGAGATTAAGTTAGATTGCAATTTTTCTTTCTTGCACTTAATTGTAATATTTTATGTTATGATTGTTTTTTTAATTAATTGATTGTTGCATAACCCTAACTCGGGTTGATGTAAATTAAAAAGGAGGAGATTATAAGTACCTCGGGTAGTTTTGATGTAGTCAACCGAGTTAAGTTAGGTCCCATGTTGTTTTGATGTCTTGTGTCTAAGTGTGCAGAAACTTAGGAACACAAGAAGTTGACCGGAAGATGTAGCGAGCAAGAAAGATGGCACTGGAAGGGAGTCGAAGGACTCGGTGCATCCGAGAGACTAAAAGTTGCGAAAGAGTACATTAATAGAGCAAGAAGGATGCATGCGGTACATACGAGAGACGAGAAGCGGAGGAGGAAGGGTGCTCGAGGAGAATGTCGAAATTGGATTCAGATGAGCTCAACTCCAGATGACTGAAGATCACCCAAGCTAGCGAAGCTAAAAAATGGTCAATTCAGGAGTTGACCATGAAGACCCGAGGTGCCTCAGTTGGCTTGAGGTGCCGCTGATGCCCCAGCAGAATAGTTGCCAAGGAAGTAATATAAGGCGTCTCAATTAATTGGTGGCGCCTCTGATGGACAGTAAAGAGAATTTAATTGTGTTGTGTATCATTGATTCCTCCCAAAGGGGATATATATACAAAAGGATTTCTTGTCTTGTAAGAAATAACATTATAGTCTACCTAAATTAGAATATCCTAAATATACAACTTCCATACTTAACAATATACAACTTTTTTTCTATACTCCCCCTCAAGTTGGTGCATAGATGTATATCATGCCCAACTTGTCAACTGAGCTGTCAAACACTTTTCGAGATACCCCTTTAGTGAGAACATCTGCTAATTGCTCCATTGAAGTTATGAATGGAATCCGAATAATTTTCTTGTTAAGATTTTCTTTAATAAAATGACGGTCAACCTCCACATGCTTTGTTTGATCGTGCTGAACTGGATTATGTGCAATTTGAATAGCAGCAGTATTATCACAATGTAAATCCATAGGCTGTTGAAGCTCGAACCCCAATTCCTCCAGGACATTACGGATCCACAGCATTTCACAAATTCCATGAGCCATACCTCGAAATTCAGCTTCAGCACTTGATCTGGCAACAACTTTTTGTTTTTTACTACACCAAGTTACAAGGTTCCAACCCACAAAGGTAAGTACCCTGATGTAGAGCGTCTATCAGTCTTGTCACCAGCCCAATCTGCATCTGTGTATCCAACCACTTCTAATGTATCTTTCTTCTTGAATAATAATCCTTTGCCTGGCGCCATCTTCAGATAGTTCAATATACGAAAGACTGCATCCATATGCTCCTCACTAGGACAATGCATAAATTGACTAACCACACTCACAGCATAAGTAATATCAGGTCTAGTATGAGAAAGATAAATTAACCTTTCTACTAGACGTTGATACCTCCCTTTATCGGTCGGAACTTGATCAGGAAGAATAGCAAGTCCATGATTCATCTCAATCGGCGTCACTATTGGTTTGCAGTCCAACATCCCTATTTCAGCGAGCAAATCAAGAACATACTTTCTTTGTGAAAGTGAAATCCCTTTATTTGACCTTGCCACTTCAATGCCCAAAAAAATACTTTAATTGTCCGAGATCTATCATTTTAAATTCCTTCGACAGATATTTTCGCAAATCATTTATTTTTTTTGCATCATCTCCTGTAACGATCATGTCATCAACATACACAATTAGAGCTGTAACCTTACCATCCTTGTGTTTGATAAACAAGGTATGGTACGAATTACTTTGTTTGTACCCAAAATCTCTCATGGACTTCGAAAATCTTCCAAACTAAGCTCTGGGAGACTGTTTTAGGTCATACAAAGATTTCTTCAATTTGCACACTTTACCAACATCTCTTGGGTTGTTCTTCATGCCAGGAGGTATATCCATGTATACTTCTTCCTCTAAATTTCCGTTGAGAAATACATTCTTCACATCAAGTTGGTGCAAAGGCCAATCTTTATTCGCTGCAAGTGAAATTAGGATTCGTACAGTATTGATCTTTGCTACAGGTGCAAAGGTCTCCTCATAATCAATTCCATGACGTTGTGTATATCCCTTGGCAACCAATCTTGCCTTGTATCTATCAACAGTTCCATTTGCATTAAGTTTCACATTAAACACCCAACGACATCCTACAGTCTTCTTTCTAACAGGCTTGTCTACTACCTCCCATGTAATATTCTTCTGAAGAGCCTCCAATTCTTCATTAATTGCCGTTGTCCATTTTGGATCTTTCAATGCATCCTGCACACTAGGAATAGATACAGTAGATAATTGATTAATAACAAGTGCATGTGACTTATAGAGCCTATGGTGAGATATAAAGTTAGCTATAGGGTATTTGACTTGAGCTTTGATGTATGGTTCATATTGCCTTTTAGGAACTTCCTTAGTAACCCTTTGTGATTTCCTAGGTTCAACACTTCCTACACTAGAAGGCTCGTTAGAGGTTGAAGGTACCTGAGATGGATTATTCTGAGTGAGATCCTCAGTTGTTGATGTAGAAGGGGAAATATCATGAGTTTCAAATACATCTTGATTATTTGCGTTTGTCACCTGAGGAAATTGATTTCCAGGAACTAAGTGGTCAATTGTCTACCCATTTTCTGCTGCTATGGGAACAATCTCAGCTATTGTAGGAACTTCAAATTGTTCTTCCAAGTGCTCTAATGCTTCAAACACATCAAGACAAGGATTCTCTTCACTACCATTCCTCCTCCCCTAAAGAAAAGACTGGGAAACTCCCCCTGAGTAATATGGCTCGGATTCATGGAACGAGACATCAAGAGAAATATGCATTTTGTTAGTGAGTGGATCATAACATCTGTACCCTTTTTGAAATTCTGCATAACCCACAAAAATACATTTCTTCGCACGAGGATCTAGCTTGCTTCGTTGTGGTGTTGGTATGTGAACATAAGCAGTGCACCTAAACACACGGGGCTCTAAATTAGGTATAGGCGAGATGGACAAAAAAGTATGAAGTTTTTGATGAGGATTCTTGAACTCAATTACTCGTGAAGGAGTGCAATTAATAACATATGCCGTCGATTACACCGCTTCACCCCAATAGGATCTAGATACATTCATACCAAACAAAGAAGCCCGAACAACTTCTAACAACTGTCTGTTCTTTCGTTCTGCTAAACCATTCTGTTGAGGAGTACCAGAATTAGAAGTTTGATGACGAATTCCGTTTGACCGACAAAATTCTGACATAAGGCTATTTATAAACTCTCCACCATTGTCAGTTTGAAAAACTCTGATGGATTGTTGGTATTGTGTCGCCACCATTTTGTAAAAATCGATAAACGTTTCAAATACATCACTCTTGCGTTTCAGTAAGGACACCCAGGTCATGCGAGTGCAATCATCAATAAAAGTTACATAATACCGAGCTCCAGAAAATGAAGGAATTTTTGCAGGACCCCAAACGTCGGAGTGAATCTTCATAAAAGGAGAAGGACATCTATTAATACTTGGTGGATATGAAATATGATGACTTTTAGCCAATTCGCAAATGTCACAATGAAATTCTGAATCATTACAATCAAAAACAAATGAGGCTGTAACTTCTTAAGATAACCAAAAGACAGATGTCCTAAGCGACGATGCCATAACCACACATTTTCCTTTGCATTCTCAACTCTTGTGACTTGATTAGCTTGTCCTAAAAGATGCTTGTAGTTCTCTCCCTTTTCTGTGAGATTTAAGTAGTACAGTTTCCCCCTTCTAACACCATAACCAAGAATCCACCGAGTCAGAATATCCTGAAACACACAAAACAATGGGTAGAATGTCACAGTACATGCAAGTGTTTGCATGATTTGACAGACAGATAATAGGTTATAAGATAGTGATGGAACAACTAAAACAGATTCAAGAGTTAGGGTATTAGATAATACAATAGATCCTTCTCCACTAACCAAGGTTGGAGTACCATCAGCAGTAGAGACAGATTTTTGAGGGGAAGTTCTAATACTTCTCACAAGGTTAGGGTCATTTGTCATATGATCAGATGCACCTGAATCAATTATCCATGTACTATTCAAAGTAATTGTACCATTCATACCTGGTTGTGCTATATTAGCCGAAGCACCATCATGATGTTCATTCCCAGTAGTAGCAATGGCAGCCTTACTCATATTCTTCCGTGGCTTCTTGGTGAAGTCCCACCAATCAGGATAACCAATCACTTCATAACATCTCTCCTTGCTATGGCCTAATTCTCCACAAACATCACACTTCTTATTTGCATATGGATTTGATTTACCTGTAGGACGACGAGAAGGAGGACTAGAGAAGTTTGGTGGAGTAACTTTTCTACTTTAAACAGCCTAAACAAACAATTCTGTAGATATAGAACCTCCCATAGCCTGCTTCTCAGATTGCACCTTGCGGATGTAAGCATAACTCTGCTCCAATGAAAGTTTAGGTTCCTTGCGTAGAATCTCTCCACGTACATGATCATATTCTGAATCTAGTCCACTTAAAAATATATGAACACACAATCGAGACATCATTGAAGTTTCATGGACAATAGCAGCAACATCATTATTCTGAGAGATCACCCTTTGATCAATCTCTTGGAACATGGCCACCAATTCGTTGTAGTAGGTCGGAATAGGTCAACCATTCTGCTTTGCTTCAAAACACTTCTTATTCAAATCAAAAATTTGAGTTTCATCAGAGTTATCATAAAAAGTTTTCTCCACAGCTTCCCAAATATCTTTTGCAGTAGGAAGACGAATATATCGATTTATAAGAGAGGTCTCCATAGAATCAATAAGCCAGCTTTTTACCCTTTCATTATCAGTGGCCCAAACTTCATATTCTGGGGAATTTGTAAGGGGTTCAATTTTTGCGCCAGTTAAATAGCCTATCTTTCCTCGTGCTCCAATACACATCTTCATGAGTGGAACCCATATGGTGTAGTTGGATTCATCCAACACAATTGTTTTAGGAAACACAGAGTTGTCATAGTTGTGATGCATTAAGAAAGATGATGAGAAGAATTCAGTAATATATGCTGCTGCAAATAGTTGTCTTCGCAAATAATAAATACCTCCAGAGGCAAGGTGTATGGATGCCTTTAGTGTCTTCGTAGTAAGCCTTCTCGGCGCTCCCAAAGTGAAAGGCTTTTCAAGAGAAGCAGATCATCCAGTCGCTTGAAGAAGAAGCCAAAGAAGTTCAAAAAGAAGACGCGCGACAAACGAGTAAATGGCGTAGGGTTGGAGGCGCCGAGGCAACAAGGGAGGTTGAAGCAATCGGCTCTGATACCATAAAGAGAATTTAATTGTGTTGTGTATCATTGATTCCTCCCAAAGGGGATATATATACAAAAGGATTTCTTGTCTTGCAAGAAATAACATTATAGTCTACCTAAATTAGAATATCCTAAATATACAACTTCCATACTTAACAATATACAACTTTTTTTCTATAGACAGTAGCGGAGGCGCCTTCGATCAGCAGAAGGCACCTCCGATGGCAAAAAGACGTTACGGTGCGGATAAGTGTGAAAATTCATAATAAATACGACAAAAAAATCGGGGACCGTTAGGGTTTTATGAATGTGTGGGTTTGAATACGAGGGTTAAAAAGTAATTTGATCCCTAACTTAGAGGTTGTAAATGATACCTGGAAAGAAGAGAGGGTTTAAGAGCTTAAGTTCTAAACATAAGGGGTGGAGTTAGAATAGAGAAATTTGATGGGTTTAAATGCAAAGTATGCATCCCTCATTACCGGCTCTACTCCCTCTTCTCCTTGCGAATCGATTCATCCACTTCCTCCCCTCCTTGCTGTCAAAGCCATCCACCTTCTCCGGTCCTCTAAGTTCGGTGGATTGAAGGCACTCATGGCGATACTCCTTGGCTAGAGACTCTTGCCCTAGTTTCCCCAATCACAGAGGAGAAGGGTGCAAGGGCACAGCAGCTGATTGATGGAGATTGGGGAGTCACTAGGGTGTTCGCTGACCATCCTTCTTTCTAGTAAGATTTGGGGTCCTAGCATCGCTCATCTCCCTCTGAGTTTTCCCTTGACCTGACCGGTAACAGCTTCGTTGGAATTGTTCTAGGTGCTGTTCTTATTCCTGGGTGATGATATGTGGCTCACGATGAGAGCAAGTTCGGGGTTGAGGAAAGACGAATGGGAAAGGAAGCTTTTGTGTGGTTTGCGTGAGTTTTAGTGGGTTCTACTGGTCGGCACAGAGGGGGGAAAGGAGTAGTAGTGTGCCAATTGCGGTAAGATTATTGATACTTTAATTGTTATGGGTTAAGGTAGTAATGATGAATCGAAGGTATCTTCTGTTAGATAAGTGTAGCTATGATTGCCATGAGCAGGTTTTTGGAAATAGCTATGGTTCTGAACTGTAGGGTGGTAGATCTGTGTTAGTACTTAACATGATAATTGCCTATTTGGTTCGCTCTGATTGTTGAGGATCAGATGGTATCGTTGAAATTGGAATCGGAGTAAGTAATCTCTAATCTCGTTTTGTTCTGATTTTTAATGTAATGATTCTATGCTTGGAGGTTGTTCCATCTTGTGGTTTAGATATGGCACTTGTTGTTGGAATTAAGATTTACCTACCTTGTAGTTGTTAAGCTTATCTCGTGGATAACTTTGTTTCGGTTTGAACCTTGAGTCCTGGACACAGTTGGGATTGATCTTGTTTATAGATTGGCAGTGAGCACCCATTTGTGGAGATGAAGGGTTGTGTCTTGGATCTAGGATTTTGACTAGGTGGGGGATTAGAAATGAGGTGATCCCTTGGGTTAAACATAAACTTGAACCTAACAAGGGCCAATAATTTAATTAAATGTAATTAAATGAAATATGAGGGTTAAGATAACCCTAATACAGTTCAGGGACTTGTTAGCCAGTTACTAATTGTGTAATAGCTATTTAAATATGCCCTTTGATATAAGGCATTGCTTTGGATATATTGTTGCTGATTACTGGACGGGAGGTTCTCTTCTGATACGAGCATCTTCATTTGAGACGAGTACTTCTTGCTTATCTTCTTTAAATCCATGTTATCTTTATGCATAGTTGCTTATATTTGTTGCAATAGATTTTATTTACCTTATATCTACTATCGTTATTATCCTGCTTGATACTTATTGTTTGATTTTTGAGATGATCTAATTCCTGTCTATATCCTGCTTGATACTTATTGTTTGATTTTTGAGATGATTTAATACCTATCTATACAGTCTCTATATCTAACATCTGATTCTGTATAGTGTTCATGTATGTATGTGTATGTAGATATAGTAGCATGCCACTTTATATCTACATGAATTAATTTATAGTTATACTTACACATGTACTTAGATGTATGATAGTTAGATTATTATACATGTAGTCAATCTGTGCATGTTAGGTTGAGTTATGTATGATGACCTGGAGAGGATTGCATGTGTTAGAGTTCCAAAGCATGGTAGCAGATAGAAATCCCTCCTCTTTCCAATGGCCAGAGGAGAAGAGAGCAATGCTCCCCTATATGACTTGGGGTAGGAGGGCAACCCATCGATTACATCCTGCCCACTCGATCACTCCGGAGCAATGATGACAGAGTATGTACAGTTATCACAACCCTCACTCGGCTAACACATCTAACATGTCTCGGTAGCTTAACTAGTGTCAGGGGTGATCATGCATTACATTATGTGCATATGATGTATTGCGCATTTGATTGTGATTGTTGTATTTGTTTATTGTATATGTTTAACATGCACATATAGGAGATATTATGTGTTTGGTTCGATGACTCTATACCTGCTCGTATTATACGAGCTATTATGATCAAGATAAGCTGATTTCTAGTATGTACATTCATACAGTACTTTCAGTTATGCATATTTTGGCATTTCCCTTGAGACTGTATCCTGTTGTTTTCTTTATAGCTTATACAACTATTTATGTTTTCATGCATATCTATCTCTATACCCACACAATCCACTTGGACTCACCATCCGTTATCTCATTTTTGTTTTCAGGTTGATTGGTCGCCAGGGGAGCCCTAGTTGCCAATACTAGGTCCCGACGACTTTGGTTCTTTCGCGTGTTTATGTTTTCTGTTATAGCATACTCCTTATTCTGTATTTGTTTTACACTGTGGACTTGTATTGTGCTATATTTGATGTGTGATTTGTATTTTTGAGTCCTCTATTGGACTTCATGTGATGTTTTGTTGCGCACCTGCCCAAAGGGCAACTCATGTGAGTGTTATGGATTTTATTGTTGTGATGCATTTACTTTTATATGTTTTGGCTGGGATTGACCATTATGTGTTTTGATTTGAGGCCTGAGGTCATATATATATTGCGTGGTGTTGTATAAATATTCCAAATTGTCCATCGTACAGGGGAGATATTGTCCGATTGTATATTGGATCAACGGCTCCTCTCTCTCAGGGCGTGACAATTCACGTCATCACACCCGAGACGCCTCTATTGGAACTGAGGCACCTCTGGTGTCGCCATATCAGAAAAGCACCATTGCGCATGGATCAAATTTAGCACAACTGAGCCGCCTCAATTGTAACCGAGGCGCCTTAAATTCGACCAGAATACTATAAATAGAGTTCTTGTCCTCTTAGTTGATACAAAAACTTATACTTACATTTCTACACTCGTTCTTTAATTTTTGAACTTTCAAGGTTTGTAAGAGGTTACTTCGCATTTAAAGAAGAAATTTTTTTTTGTAAGCTTTCATTTGCCTTGAATTAAGTAACCAAGTAAATATTCTACCTCTTATTTTATTCTATGCAAGTTATTTTTATTTGGAATTAATTAGGTGTCCTTGCAAAGCTTGAAGCAAGAGAAGAAGGTTCTAATTTGAATTGCAAGCTATTAACCTCCTCAACAAATAAGTCTAATTTGATTTGTAATTTCAATTCGGACTACTTTGTTTCTATCTCCGACAAAATTGTCTAATAGAAACAACCCAACATCACAGTAGGAATCCTGATCCATAGTGTTTGTACCGTTAGTGTTACATTCAGGGCTATCTTTTGAGCAAAGAAGGATATAGGGAGTTTTTTTTTTTGAAGGATACGTTTTGCTTTCATTTAAAGAATTTGCCTTGTCTACATTGTCTGCAATTTAACTTGAGTTGAACTATGTGAAACTTTTGTTCAGACTCCTACTGCAAGTACTATTGCATACAAAAATGTCAAAGTTGACAAAACTGAGGTTGATGGAAGTTGTGGAGCAAAAGATGAAAAGGATAAAGAAAATGAATCAGGCCTACACGGAAACTGAGTTACATAGTGTTAAAATCGAATCGGAGTAATAGTTCTAAGACTATGAGATTTAAGCAAATGATAGTGTTGAGCAAATTAGTTCAGGACAATTTGGCAGTCCAAGTCACATAGAAGTAACCTTGAAATGGAGCCAAGGCTCCACTTCTAGACAAGCAATTAAATTACGGAGATATGCCCGCTAATGAAACTCTAAACTAGATTAAAACATTGATGCTGACATACGTGGAGTTGTATGAATGCTATTTCAAGTCGCTATACTTCTCAAAGAAGATTCTTTCCCAAGGTATGAGTTTTCTCAGTGCAGCTTGGTTTTGGTTATAGTAAACTGTACAACATCAGAACATCTAACAGCCGATAGCTGTGAATAACGTTACTCTTCTTAAATCATTTCTGCTTTAACATTACTCTTCTCCAATGATACATTAAAAATGCAATTTGATATGTGATCCTGTCGCGAAGTGAGTCGGACCCTCTTATAGCTGAGTGAGTCTCCGGGGAGGGCGAGGTCGTTGAGGTGGCGTGACGAGCTAGGTCGCTCCCAACCTGCAAGACAAAGACTGTTAGAGACCACCGGGAAAAGTCCCCGGCCAGGCACTCCGACGGTCAAGTCAGTACACGACGGTGGCGATGACAAGCAATAGAACAGTATGGAAATTGCACTATCGCGCGTACCTGGGAAATACGGAGTGAGAAGATATATATATAGCCGGGGAAGCTGACAGACCCTGCCTCGCCTGCCACCAGTTGTCATATAGCGAGGACAAGGTAATGCATGTCCAGGAGTGGTAGGACAAAGTGACACATGCTGTATTAAGGAAAGGGGCACTGTCAGCTTAAGGGTTGGCGCCGTTGGGCGACGCTCGGCCTGACACCAAAGCATGTGGTCGAGGTACGAGGGGACAAGATGTGGCAGGAAGATCAAACCTCAGCGAGATATCCGCTACTGGGGGCCCAGGTGGCCATGATCCTGCACTGACCTTGTACAGCCTCTGGTAGTCCGATGTCAGGGAGTGGTTGTGCCGACAGGGGCACTGAGCGATGAGGTCGGCTGAGGGCCTATGAAGGTGCTGACTGGGGCACTGAGTAACGGGGCCGGCTGAGGGCCTATGAGGGTGCCTACTGGGGCACTGAGTAAGGAGGCCGGCTGAGGGCCTATGAGGGTGCCGACTGGGGCATTGAGTGACGGGGCCGGCTGAGGGCCTATGAGGGTGCCGACTGGGGCACTGAGTGACGGAGGCCGGCTGAGGACCTAGGAGGGTGCCAACTGGGGCACTGAGTAAGATCTCCCTCGGCTTGGGCTTATTCCCGGAACGTGGGCCGCCACGTGTCGGTGGGAAGCCGAGCCTAGATGAGTCTTAAACCATTTGACTTAGGAGAGGACTATGTGGGTTGTGGCGCGGGAACCCAGGAGGCCTCAGCCCGCTGGCCTCCTATCTGATGGGGTCGCTCAGCTCGCTAGCCACTTCGCTTCTGGCTGGGCGCCAGGCTGTCGAGCCAGACTACACGTAAGCTGACCGGGGATCATAAGCATCTCTCTCAAGTCTAGTCGAAGGAGGCACGCAGTCCGACTGACTGGACCTCAAATCTGGTCTGAGCCTAGCGCGCCCCTCGGGAGGGCAGGCTGTCATCTACTGTCAATATCCTAAAGCACCCGTATCCCGTCATCCCGAGCATTGCCCGAGTCTGATCAGACGACCTCGGCTGGGTCGCACGTTTCTCCCAGTCGCTCATCGGACGACTGGGGCTCCTAGCCCGCTTCCATAAATGAAACCCCTCGCCTTCCTGTTCTTCTCCACGCGTTCGAAACTGCCCGCTGTCCTCCGCCGTTTTGAGTTCCACTAGGGTTGCGACGGCTGCCTTGTCTCGACTTTTCTCCAACGACTCCTTTTCACCGGTTAGCTCCTCATTTCTCCCTTCTCCGATGGCCTCCTCTTCTTCATCTCTACCCCATTCTCGGCCTTAGTATTCCACTATGATAACCACCCTCACTGCCCATGACCTGGCCCAAATACAATCGGACTTCTTAATCCCTGCCGACCACCACTTAATCTTGCCTAGATAACATGAGCACCCGACTTCTGCCCCCTTGGGCTACATTGCCTTGTCTCGGGATCATCTTCAAGCTGGCCTTCGTTTCCCCATCCATCCTTTTATTGCCACCATCTGCGACTACTTCGAGATTCCCCTATCTCAGCTGGCCCCCAACGCCCTACGTCTGATGTGCGGCTCGGCCATCGTCTTCTCGCTTCTCCGAATTCCCCTAGCACTGGAGAATTTCCATTATTTCTTCTACCCCAAACAGCAAGAAGTAGGCGATTTCTTCTTCCAGACCAGAGCCAAAACTTTCTTCCTCCTGAATCTGCCTACTTCCAACAAAGGCTGGAAAGAAAGATACTTCTTCGTCGGGCCCATTCCCGCTCCAAATTGGCCCACTACTTGGGTTGAGGGACTTCCCGTTTCCGAGACTCTCCCTCGGCATTACCGCACTTCCGCCGATTACCTAAAGGTCATCGTCGAGCTGAATAACTGGCATTTCCATGGCGGACTCCTGCTAAAGGAGGGGATTCTCTCCACCTTCGGTCTTAGCCTGAGCCCTGCCCCTTCTGTGTACGACACGGGTAAGTCCCCTGGTGTCTGCTAGGTATATCTCTTTGTTATGTATGAACTTGCTTGGCTTCTACAGTTTCCCTGCTGCTGTCTACGGCCCTGAAGGGAGGTTTCAGGCTAGATGGGGCCGAGCTACAGGCTCGGATTACCTCTATGTTGGCTGCTAGAGGTGGTACTTTAGCGGAAGTTGTCTCGGCCAACTCACCCTCGACTGTACCGAGGCCGGTCCCCCTGCTTCCGAGACCGTTCCGTCCACTACCGTCCAACCGCGCATTCCTTCCAAACGCCGACGAGCGTCCTCCCCAATGGGGGGTTCGTCCCTCCCTTCTTCCAGCAAATGTCTGGAGAAGAAGAAGAAGAAGAGAAAGAGAGCATCTCTCAAGCCAGAAGCCCGCTCTGCTTCTTTGGCCATTGTTCCATATGTGGCCCTCGCTGTTGACTCTCCGGTCGCCATTCCTGTTGAAGCCTCCCTCGCCTGCCTACCAGCAGTTGCCTCTGCTATTACCCCTAACTCCGCTGCTGCGGCTGCTCCTTCAGTCACCACATCGCCTACCAACCCTTCTGCCACTTCCAATACTTCTGAGGCATTGATGTCCGGCCGATCGGGAGTTCCTTCGGCTGAGGGCCCGACTAAAGACCCGATGATACACCTTTGGTGCCTACTCGAGCCGACCGTCATATGAAGGTGCCCCCTGGCAAGCTACCCGAGCACCACCAAAATCTACGCCTGTATGGGTCGGTAGCCGACCGCTATTCACAGGGGTTAGAGGAGTCCTATTTTAGGGCTTCCCGCAACAAAGCCGATTCCTTTTTCCTTAAGGCTACTCAGGTACGTACAGACGATCTAGGTCTTCCACTGCACCCTTCACTTCTGACTCCTAGGAACGGTGTTCCTCCTGTAGTTTGTAGCAGACTGCCATGACGTCTCCATGTCTCTCCTGGCCCAGAGCTCAGCGCGGGTTGAGGCTGAAAAGGAAGTGAAATGCCTGCAAACGCAGCTGACGCACTCTCAACTAGTTGCTGACGAGCCTACATTGAACCACCTACGAAAGGAGGTTCAGGCTCTGCAAGATCAGTTGGCACACTCGGGGGAACGAGTCGAGATGTTGCGCGACCAAGTTGAGACGGCTCAGCAAGCCACTTCCCAAGCAAACATCAGGCTTTTCACCCTGAAGCACGCTGAACGGAAAGCGTGAGCCTTACAGGCGGAAGCCAGGCCGAGTCTGCCCGGGCAATGCTCGGGATGACGGGATATGGGTGCTTTAGGATATTCACAGTAGATGACAGCCTGCCCTCCCAAGGGGCGCGCCAGTCTCGGACCAGATTTGAGGTCCAGTCAGTTGGACTGCGTACCTCCTTCGAGTAGACTTGAGGGAGATGCTTATGATCCCGGGCCAGCTTATGTGTAGTCTGGCCCGGCAACCTGGCGCCCAGCCAAAAGCGAGGTGGCTAGCGAGCTGAGCAACCCCATCAGATAGGAGGACAGCGGGCTGAGGCCTCCTGGGTTCCCACGCCACAACCCACATAGTCCTCTCCTAAGTCAAATGGTTTAAGACTCACCTAGGCTCGGCTTCCCACCGACACGTGGCACCCCACATTCCGGGAATAAGCCCGAGTCGAGGGAGATCTTACTCAGTGCCCCAGTTGTCACCCTCCTAGGCCCTCAGCCGGCCTCCTCACTCAGTGCCCCAGTCGGCTCCCTCATAGGCCCTCAACCGGCACTGTTACTCAGTGACCCATTCGGCACCCTCATAGGCCCTCAGCCGGCCCTGTCACTCAATGCTCCAGTCGGCACCCTCATAGGCCCTCAGCCGGCCCCGTCACTCAGTGCCCCAGTCGGCACCCTCTTAGGCCCTCAGCCGACCTCCTTACCCAGTGCCCCAGTCGGCACCCTCATAGGTCCTCAGCCGACCCTGTTACTCAGTGCCCCAGTCGGCACCTTCATAGGCCCTCAGCCAGCCTCGTCGCTCAGTGCCCCTGTCGGCACAACCACTCCCTGACATCGGACTACCAGAGGTTGTACAAGGTTAGTGCAGGATCAAGGCCACCCGAACCCCCAGTAGCGGATATCTCGCTGAGGTTTGATCTTCCCACCACATCTTGTCCCACCGTACCTCGACCACATGCTTCGGTGTCAGGCCTAGCGGCGCCCAACGGCTCCAACCCTTAAGCTAACAGTGCCCCTTTCCTTAATACAGCATGCGTCACTTTGTCCTGCCACTCCTGGATATGCATTACCTTGTCCTCACTATATGACAACGGGTGGCAGGCGGGGCAAGGCCTGTCAGCTTCCCCGGCTATATATATCTTCTCACTCCGCATTTCCCAGGTACGCGCGATAGTGCAATTTTCATACTGTTCTATTGCTTGCCATCGCCACCGTCGTGTACTGACTTGACCGTCGGAGTGTCTGGCCGGGGACTTTTCCCGGCGGGTTCTAACGATCTTTGTCTTGCAGGTTGGGAGCGACTTAGCTCGTCACGCCACCTCAGCGACCTCACCCTCCTCGGAGACTCACTCAATTGTAAAGGCATCCGACTCACTTCGCGACAGGATAAATATAATTTCTTGAAATACTGGATTGTTTGATGTTAGGCCAAGTTGGATCCCTGTATTTTATGCCCTGAATGATGTGGAAGTCTTTAAAAGCACATGGATTTGATGCCAATTCATGAGAAGTCACCTTCGTGACCCATATTTAAAAGCATGTGGGTGGTGGGGTTGGCAGAAGACAAATTATAGGGATCCCCCCTTCGACAACGTTCTGGCGTTTGGTTGGTTACAATATGATGTCTTCATATGATAAAAAAAAAAATGGTAATTTTCATTGATCTTTTGTCCTCCTAATCGTTCTTATCCTAAAACAATATATGAGAACGAACAGGAGGGTTTTACATAACTGATGTGGATCATGAATTTCCTTTCGTTTCTAGATGCTAGGGGTCCCTCTGGATCACACCATCCAGTCGAATTTTAGTCCAGGCAAATGGTCCCCCAGCCCTGATCGAAACAGAGTACAGGCAAGTTGGGGAATCTTGAGAATGCTTGGAAAATTAGTTTTAAACTAGTTAATGTGTAAATGAGAAATCAAATTGATCGGTGATATGGTTTATGGATAAATCTGATTCATCCAACTTAGGGATAAGTGTAGAATGATGAAGTTGGCCGGGGTGATCTATCCATGTTGTGGGTCATGAGCGCCAACGCCATCACCTCAGGCTATCTCCTCTTTCTCTCATTTTTTTTTCTCCCACATTAAAATTGAGTTTTTTTTTTTTACTTCTGATCGTTGTTAGGCCCTCGGGCTACAACCTAGGTAGCCATGAATGTGGCTCCGCCCATGTAAGTGTCTCTCTGAATGACTTAACCTGAACTATTGATTTCAAATGGAAGACATTCAAATGAAGATGCATTGTGTTCCTTGCGAAGGGATGCGATCTTGATCGTTCAATTCACGTTGGATAAATGGGATCTAATGGTTCACTTTTTTACTTCCTCTCCAAATGCATAGTTCAACCTTCCCACTTGTCAAATCCAACACCCTAAGAAGCAACACGGATTAGAGCTCGAGTCAGTTTATTGGCACAACCCCTCTGATACTCAAGTCAATCACTAGAGAAGGAAAGAGAAGAAGATGAGATAGAAGAAGAAGAAGAAGAGAGGAGCTTTGTAGAGAAAAATTACCTCCGCTTGCCAAAATAAGAGAACCAACATGTCTCTAATTTATCTTTTCTAACGCTTATATAGTTATCATAAAAACATCTCTACATTAAATGTCACATGCCCCTGTCACACCCCGAGAGGCTTATGCTTCCTTGAAAATCGGGCAGCATCTACCCCGTACGGTGGACAATATGGAGCAATAATACATATATCTCACCATAAAAGCTTAGCCACATGCGGCTAGCATCACATATATAGAAGTAAACACAACCACGCAGTTTATACTAGAATAAAAGATAATGGATGGCTCAGCCACCATAAACATAAAATAAAACTACAATCCAAAAGAGAACTCAAATGTCTCTGATAACTACAAAATCCAATAACGAATAAAATACGACTTTACCCAGTACTGAAAACAACACAATTAAACCAAATACGGAAAAATAACTAACTCTGAGAACTAGCAACTGAATCCTCTCCTGGCAACAAGAAACGCAACTACCTGTTATCTGAAAGAAAAAGAGAAGCAGGGGTGGTGAGTCCAGGTGGACTCTGCGGGTATATGAGTAGACAATAAGCATGACATAATACAAGATAAACAAGTAGAGAATCCAACAGGGTACAGTCCATAAGGAAATATAGAAACCTAATCATGCATAACATATGTAAATCGACATGGTATAAAGTTCGAATAACGACTAAGCAGGTATAGAACAACGCAACAACAATAATATCAAGATATACATGCTTGTCAATCATGTGCAACAACCATAGCTCATATAAGTGCATCAAACACAAGCAAATGCATAAAAGAAATACGTATGCACATGATGCAATGATATGTGTCACCCCTGACGCCAGTCAAGCTGTCAACACATCCCATCCGTGTGACCGAGTGGGTAGGGTTGTGACAACTGTACCACTCCAACAACAAATACCATAGAAGGTGTGGTTGAGTGGACAGGATGTTGGGGAGTCCACACTCCAGACCCACGGTACATCGGGGGAGCTATCACAGCTACAATATCCCTCGAAAAATAACGGTGAGGGTGAGCCACCAACGGCTCTAATATCCCTCTAAAACAACGGTGAGGGTGTCATAGTTTGGCATAACAGGACAAATGCTCGCACTCTAACAACTACCATGACAACAAGTGGTTGAGTGCATCAAGCAACAATATGACTAACGACGATTTAACTAAATGTAAGCCCAACAGTCGTTAGTATGCAACGTGCAAGTATGATGCATGTTATACGATGCACAAACAACCGGAGAAACAACGATGCAATAAAATTCAACGAGTATACGATGCATCAATACAACCAACCAGAAATTGCAAACCAACGATTATGCACCTACACTAATAGGTAGGATATTTCTAATGCCAAATAAACCTATCTGTGTTTAATGGACTTTTAAGTACTCGCGTACAAGCGGTACTTTACAGAACAGAAAACCAACAGAGGACTGTACAGATACAAATCGGGAACACTCGATGATCAACAAAGAATAAGTATCAATGGCGATGTTAAAACAACAAATGACAAAGAACAAGGTCAAGCAACCTACTAGGCATAAGATAGTCATGCTTTAAGGTAAACGAAACTACTCGAGTACAAAGGAGAAATACCCGCCTTTATTTTGTACATGTTCGTAAACGAGAAAAACATCCCACGATCAACTATGTGAGTCCAAGGTCAAGGTCCTGTATAATGATTAATGTTTAGCTAATTATGAAATCAACACATTAGCTAAACTACATACTAAACACAAATTAGTAGGAATCTAAATTACGACCTCTCTTTAATTAACCCACAGCATACAACGGATTCCTTCTTAAACTAATTCATTAGTCTATAGTTCACAGCTACCCACAGCATGAAAATCCATGAGCATAATGATGATAGCAACAGACTGTTATTGAGGTGTACACTCATAAGCTTAATAACCTTCCAAGCTTAAGGTTTGAATTCCTATTTGCTGAAAAAGAGAAGTCCAACCGAGAAAAATACATGTGAAAAGGTGAATAAGAGAACAATAAAAACTATACTATGATGCTCATAACTCCTAGCCATACTGTCCAGTCAACATATGACACCAACCTCCCACTTTGTTTTCCTTATTGTTTTACCTAATTATTTACTAGAAGATATTGAAATAGATAGACGTAAACTCTAGAACCTTACAATGTAGCGAGTATCAGTTACTAAATAGAAATAATTTAACTAGATTTAATTATTGTGATTAGAGAAAACCATGGTATTTTTATAGTATGTTGTTTAGTTTAAATATTGATACAATTCTACAACAAACAATTGTTACATTTCTTCATCCTAGTTTATATTGTGAAAACAGTGATTATTGTGCTCATTTGCGGTTCTGCTGAATTATTTTTAAATAAGTTCATGACAAAGAAATATACAATCGACTCTAATTCAATAATTAAATTGCTCTCCAAGAATCCGAAACCAACAAGGCAAGAACAAAACCCAATCGTAAGAACCATGGTCCAAAAGAAATCCATCTCATCTACTATCTTTTATTTGAAACCATTCAAGATCAACACTTAGAGAATCGACTCACTAGTTAACCCTTACCTTGGTTTCGGCCGGAGAGGAAAACCAAGGACGAGAAGCCAAGATGATGCTTCCTCAACTCATGACAGTAGCGCTGATCGAAGAGGCCCAATGGACGGCGCAACTTGTAGCGCTCGGTGCTTTGCTCGTGCGCGCCGGAGAAGAAGGAGAAGGGAAGGACGACAAGTGACGTCGGCTAGGGTTGCGGCGTCGGCTTGCTCAGGCGACGAGGGATCGCAGCGAGGGGGAAGAAGTCGGCGCAGAGAGGGAAGAGGGGGTTTCGGGAGGAGTTAGGGCACAGGCTGGGATTTTAGGGGTGTTATAATAGATTTTGGAAATTTGCAAATAAGCCCAATAGATTTGTAAAATTGCAACTAGGCCCCTAACTTTCGAAATTCACCCTTTTTAACCCCATCAAAATTCGTTAATCAACATTCTCCCCTACTAACAAAAATTTGGTCCCCAAATTTAACTAACAAACCAAACAAATACTAACCACCCACAACAGGCATCAACACCTCAACTATAATATAAATACGAAATGAAAACCAACCATACGGACCTCAAGTAAATAGATGAGGGTGGCGAGCTATGATCGTATCCTCGAGCTCCCAAGTAGCTTCCTCATCAGAGTGGTGCTGCCAACCAACTTTGACCAACCGAACTGTCTTGTTCCTCAACCAATGCTCTTTGCGGTCTAGAACCCGTATAGGCACCTCCTCATACGTCGCGTCTGGCTGAAGTGTGACCGGTACCTCCGATAACACATGTGTAGGATCTGGTACATATTTCCTCAGCATGGAAATATGAAACACATTGTGAACTCCAGCCAGTGACGGTGGTAATGCCAGGCGATAAGCAACTGCTCCAATCCGCTCCAAAATCTGAAAAGGTCCAATGTAGCGGGGAGGTAGCTTACCTCGCAACCCAAACCTCTGTTTGGTCTGGGTGCATGTTGACATGGATGTGGGTTCGTAATTTTAAAATTAATTACGTGCAGCGGAAGGTTTAACATAAATAATTTCTCTAAATCATTTAACCACACATCTAAGCATGCAATTTTATCTTGTGTAGACATGATCATATATTTAAAATTTTTGCAGAAACGTAAACTAATTTACATATTACCTCCGTAACTCAAAGGAAGGGACGAGATCCAACCGTAAGCGTCCCTTGGAAGCTCCGCCTCTATTCGCGCCCACGCCGAGTATCTTCGGGATGACTTCGCAAAGCCACGAGTTTCATGTTCTCGAGAACTACTAGATTATCCGAGAACGCGGCGAGAAAAACCAAGAGAGAAGTTGGAAGACTACCACAAAAGGATGGCCGGTTGGTGCTCCTTCTTGGGGCTGGTTGGCGCACGGCAAGAAGCGGAGAAGAGAAGGAGAGAAAGAGAGGGAGAGAGCCTATGCCTTCATCTCTATGATCCACCCAAAGCCTTGCCTTGGGTCCTTTATATAGTAGCCTCTCAACCATCAAGCCTGTCAAATATGGAATAACTTATTCCATATTGCCAAGTTTGATTTTATATCATGGTTAAAATTATATTTTAATTCATAATAAAAATCTTCTCTCCTATGGAATAAATTTCTTATCATGGTAAATCAATCCATGATTGATTTTATAAAATAAATCAATCCATGGTTCATTTTAATTTTCATGAAAAATAAACCAAACCTTGGTTTGTTATATAAAAATTTATATCATCCATAATTTTATAAAACAATCCACACTTGGTTTATTTTATAAATTGAACAAAAAACTTGGTTCTCTCCCTTTGTTGTGGCCGGCCAAGCAAAGAGGATGGAGGCCCTCTTTGGCCGGCCCATCCAAGCCAAGCCCCAATGAATTAAACTTATTTAATTCATCTATTAAGTCGTCAAAAGACTTAGCCATTTTACGCTTCCAATGCGTCTCTGAAAAATTCAGATTCGACTTATCGTTTGGCTCTCAACCAAACTTAATCTCTCTTGATTGGAAAATCTAATTTTCAACTCGTTTTAAATCCCTCGGATTACTCATAGTGTGTGTGACTAAATAGACTTTTGATTTATGTTGGCCGTCTATAATTAATCAATTATTTATAGAACCATCATGAGTGGCACCTAGTAGTACATCATGATCCCCAATTAATCGAAAGATCAACGGTTGACCTCAGAAACAATTCTAAAACCTTTCAGCAGCTATAACGAATTGTGCCCATTCCCTTCACCATCTTATACCCACTTGGTTCAGGACATGGTCTATGTGTGTCAGTCCCCACTAGGCTGACTACGTCACACCTAGCCCAAGTAACGTTTTCTCGTCCTACGGATTCTAATTACTCTCATGTATTTAAGAGATTCATACTCTGAACATGTCATGCTCTGGCCAGAGGCTTCGAGTAACAATTCGACGATAGGCCTCGGGTATACATCTCCTCGCAAGGAGTGGTGAATCCTTTGTAGGCTGTTCAAACATCTTCGGGCACTTCGGCTTATACTCAATCATCCCGGGTCCACACCTGCTTGGAGATGCTTGGTTAAGATTTCAAAGTATAACTCTCCATGACCAAGATGACTTGAACACCGCAAGTCAAAGGAACATCGCACTTAAGCTGCAGTAAGAACTTCACTGACATATCTATATGTAGACTACCATATGAAGTTTTATAGCCAGTCACTCCAATGAACTAGTTCCCTTAACTAGCATTCATGTTGTAGGATCGGGTCGACCGGCTAGAGGGGGTGAATAGACGGTTTATGAAAAATAAGCACTAACACTCGTCTTTAAAAAGAAATAAACTTGGTTGCAACAGAGTCGTTGCTTCCAAGGCAGTTGATGCTCAAACAGAAACTCCTTAAGGCGGAGAAGCCTTTACAGTTGTAGCACAGAGAAAGCTTAGAGAGAAAGAGAGTTTACAACTCAATGAATTGCCTTAACTTCTAAAACTCCAAGCCTATTTATAGGTTAGGAAAATAAATCCAGATCGTAGATCTTTGATAGGATTTCTCTTATCTGTTGATCTGCAGATTCGATCTTGATGGTTGATCATGGATATATTTTAACCATGGCCTTTAGATCTGATTAAAGGATAAGGTTATCCTTTAGAAGATAAAGTTTAATTAAAACTTTGCTTCTATTCGCAGCAGGTGATTAACTTTATCTTCGGCTCACATCAACTTATTCACATCACCTGTTTATCCCATTTGGTAAGTATGGAGACATCCAACAGTGTGGTCACAGGTTCGAATCTTCTTGGCACCAAATAATTTTCTCTTTTCTTTTGGGCGCTTGGACCAGTCTTTTTGATTCTTCGTCTTCTGGGTGATTTCCGGCCAACCGGAGTTAGGCTCACTCGAACCTGACTTTGGCCTTTCGCCCCTCGAGCATCCTTCCTCCTGGCTTCTCGTCCCTCGGACACCGCGCACGTCCTTCTCGCTCCACCGGCGTACTCTTCCGCAGCTTCCACGTCCCTCGGATTGTACCAAGCCCGTCGGCTCACTTCCCCGCACAATCCTTCTCGACCGCTGCGTCTTACGCTCGACTTCCTCCGTTCCTAAGTTCCTGCATACTTAGACAGAGGGATTAAAAACACACAGACCTAACTAACCTAGTTGATCACATCAAAACCAGCCGGGGCACCAACACATGTTTATCTCCGGACATCTCAATGTCACCAGCCAGTGAGAATCAGCTGATTAGACAATAACCCATGCTAGTCTCAACAGAATTGATAGTGTCCGTATTTATCAATTCATCGACTAGGGACAATTTCAATACTTCACAATTGCACATGTAGAGATAATCACTAGTTGTGAATTCATCACAAATTCTCTCATGCTGTGAATTATATTGCGGACATTCAGTAAATGAGTTTAAAATCTCAATCAAATACACAAACATGTATACTCAAATAGTGAATATTCATTTATTAAAATAAATGATTACAATCATAAGACAATTGCCTTAGGACACTTCTCTCATATCACTAACAACCTCTTCACCCCTTTCGTGGGTGACACTCGTAAGAACATGTGATCGCTCACAGAGAACTCAAGGGTCTGCGTCTCCGATCTGCATAACTTTTCTAACAATCCTGAGCCTCTGACAGCCTACGTCTAATGGCACAGACTAGCTCTGCGTCATGCTGAATACTCTGAGGACCTAGCAACTGAGATTCCTCAACCTCCTCCCAGAGGCTAGGTGTCCTGCAAGCTCTACCATACAATGCCTCAAAAGGTGCCATCTGAATAGCCGAATGATAGCTATTATTTTAGGCAAACTCAACCAAATGCAGGTGATCCTCCCAGTTGCCTCCAAAGTCTATAACACAAGATCTCAACAAATCCTCCAGTGTCTGAATAGTACGTTCAGACTATCCGTCCGTCTGCAGATAAAAGGCTGTACTGAATCAAAGCTCGGTACCCATGGCTGTTTTCATTAAGGAAAGCTGTTTTCACATCCATTTGTCATATCTCATAATCATAATGAGCTGCTATGGCCAGGAGCATCCGAATAGATTTAAGCATAGCTACTGGCGAATAGATTTCATCATAATTAATTCCTTATTTCTGACGATATCTTTTTACCACTAATCTAGCCTTAAATGTACATTACCTTCCATGTCGGTTTTCTTCTTGAAAACCCACTTGCACCCTATGGGCTTAATCCCTTCAGGTGGGTTAACCAAGTCCCATACTTGATTTTTGTACATGGAATTCATTTCCGACTTCATGGCTTCAAGCCATTTATCCGTTTCTGAATTTTTCAGAACATCTTCATAACTGATAGGTTCATCATCGTTAATGAGTAACACGTCGTTCGATTCACTTATGAGAAATTCGTATCTCTCTGAAATATTGCGTGTCCTATCAGACCTACGAAGAAGTGGTGTTATTTTAGGTTCAACTGATAGCTCATCATTATGAGTTATTGGTTGTGGGTCTAGACTAGGTATCTCTGTAATGTCTATTGGAGTTTCTTGAACTTCTTCAAGTTCAATGCTACTCCCACTATTTTCTTGTAAAAGAAATTCTTTTTCTAGAAATACAGCATGCCTTGAAACAAACACCTTTTGTTCCAAGGGATGATAGAATTGATAATCTTTCGTTTCCTTAGGGTATACAATAAATAGACATTTATCAGACTTAGCATCCAATTTGTCTGATACAGTCCGCTTTACATAAGCAGGACAATCCCATATCTTTAGGTGAGATAAATGAGGTTTCTTACTATTCCACGTCTTATATGGAGTAGTAGAGACTATCTTGGTCGGGACTCTGTTGAGTAAGTAAACAGCTGTCTTAAGCGCATAGCCCCAAAAGGATTTTGGAAGAGTTGTATGATTCATCATAGATCTAACCATGTCCATCAAGGTTCGGTTACGCCTCTCAGATACACCATTATGCTGTGGTGTATATGGCGGAGTCCATTGAGACAATATCCCATTGTCCCTAAGATAATCTTGAAACTCTTGACTTAAGTATTCACCACCCCGATCGAATCGAAGTATCTTAATACTTTTGCCAAGCTGTTTCTCTAGTTCACTTCTGAACTCTTTGAATTTCTCAAAAGCTTCAGATTTGTGTTTCATTAAGAACACATACCCGAATCGTGAGTGATCATCGATAAAGGTAATGAAGTAGCTATAGCCTCCTTGTGCAAGAGTTGACATTGGTCCACATACATAAGTATGTATTAGACCAAGTAATTCTCCCACTGGTTTACCTTTTTCGGAAAAGGGTAATTTGGTCATCTTGCCTTTTAAGCATGATTCGCATGTATCAAATGAACCAGGTTCAAATGATTCCAGAATTCCACATCGGTGTAATTTGGTCATGCGTTTCTTGCTTACATGGCCAAGACGACAATGTCACATATAGGAGTCTATTTTGATTATCTATTCGAGCACGTTTGTTGCTAACTTCGATATTGAAAACGTCACCGAATAAATCTAACGTGTAGATACCATTGCATAAAGTTCTGGTCCCATAAAGAGCACTATTTAAAGTTAAGTAACAGCAATTGTTACTAAAAGTTAAATGATAACCCTTTTCATTCAAGCATGAAATAGATACAATGTTCTTTATTAACGAAGGAACAAAATAACAATTATCCAATTCTAAGACAAGTCCAGTAGGGAGCTTTAGCAAATATGTTCCGATGGCAACAACAGCAATCTTTGCTCCATTTCCAACTCGCAAATTCGCTTCTCCCTTGACGAGTCTTCTTCTATTCCTTAGCCCCTGTATGTCATTACATATATGTGAGCTACACCCAATATCAAGTACCCAGGTGTCCGAGGAAATAGAGTGGCATTCAATAACGATGATACCTGAAGAGGATGGGGCATCGGATGCCGTCTTCTTCAAGGACTCAAGATAAATCTTGCAGTTTCTTCGCTAGTGGCCCTCCTTGCCGCAGTGATGGCAAGTGTCTTTTCAATCTTTTTGGTCTTTTTCTTCCTTCCCTTATTTTGTTCTTTGGGCTTCCTCTTAGAGCCTTTCTTTGAGGAACCAACTAACATTACCATCTTTTGATCCTGTTTTACTGAAGGCTCTATAGTCTTCAACAGGTTAAGCAACTCAAGAATGGTAGTCTCCAGTTTGTTCATCCGATAGTTCATCACAAACTGTGAGTAACTCTTGGGCAAACAATGCAGAATTAAGTCAATACTTAGTTCGTGATCCATTGCAAATCCTAGTGTGCCTAGTCGCTCAATGCACCCTAACATCTTTAACACAAACTGTGAAACAGAAGTGCCTTCCTGCATCTTAGAGGTGAAGAGGAGTCTGGAGACCTCAAACCTTTCGGATCTCGCCTGCTCGTCAAACAACTCATGAAGATGGAAGATGATGGTATGAGCATCCATATGCTCATGTTGCTTTTGTAGCTCAGGTACCATAGCAGCCAGTATGATGCAACTCGCAAGTTCAGAATCGACCACATGTTTTTGATAGGCCACTAACTGGTCTGGAGTTGCATCTTCAGGAGGATGGTTGGGAAGTTGTCCTCCAAGGACATAAGCAAGCTTTTCTGCCTTGAGGACTATCCTCAGGTTTCGAAGCCAGTCCATGAAGTTTGGCCCAGTCAGCTTATTGGTGTCCAAAATGGAACGCAAATTCAGAGAAGACATGATCAGGTGATTATCCTAGAAATACAAATTGAGGTTATGTGATGAGAATGATAAAGAATGCATCAATATATATTAATTAAATCCTATTTATTTTTCGAATTGAATAACCCTTTTTATCAATTCGGGAGATCGTAGGAACATCTCCAAATAGGTTGATATCCAACCATAGATAAGAACAACCATGGCTAGAGTCCATCAAGTTATTCTTAGCTATGAATGTAGGTAATTATACCGATTACATATTATACATATGTAACTATCACATTATGCTATCAACTAATTGAATGTTTGCATAAATCATTGGGTTGTTAACGCATTAACAAGTATGCAACAATATACATAGCACCCAACTGCACCTCTCTTTACATCGACCTTGGTTGTGGCACAACAAAATCGATGCTCCAAGCTTAAGGCTACCCCATTAATCAAGAAATAGTTTTAATATGGTTGGAGCTCATTCAACCGTTTAGTCAGGCTTGGATGTGTCCAACAACCAAAACTAAGGATTGACCTCTGACTCCAACTATATTAATCATAAACTAATTCCATGGTTTGAACATGTTGAGGTTTAAGACGGGCATGGATGTGTCCATCAACCCAAACGAGAAACAAAACTCCGGTTCTAACCATAATAATGGAAGGTGTTGGCCTTAATATTTTGTAAGGGGTTTTGGGTCTCATCCTTTTCTTTTATGCACATTCATGACATATAATTATGTCATGTTCCAACGATTTCCTTAATAAAGTATGTATGTGACTTAATTTATCAAGTCTCATTAATTGAATTAGGAACCGGATTTCCTAATTCTAATTTCATACTTTATTCAAGGAATTGTTTTGGGAAACAATTTCCTGAATTATCATAATCAATTTCGGAAATAATATGTTTAAGACTTTGATTTCTCTAAATCAAATCTTATTAAATTAAGAGACAGATTCCCTTAATTCAACCACATATTATTTTCATGAAAATCTTATTTAAGGAAATATACTCTATAGGAAACAATTTTCCTAATTAATTTTGGAGACAATAATATGTAAGAGCTGTTAGTGATATGAGAAAAGTGTCCTAAGGCAATCGCCTTATGATTGTAATCATTTATTTTAATAAATGAATATTCACTATTTGAGTATACATGTTTATGTATTTGATTGAGATCTTAAACTCATTTACTGAATGTCCGCAATACAATTCACAGCATGAGAAAATTTGTGATGAATTCACAACTAGTGATTATCTCTACATGTGCAATTGTGAAGTATTGAAATTGTCCCTAGTCGATGAATTGATAAATACAGACACTATCAATTCTGTTAAGACTAGCATGGGTTATTCTCTAATCAGCTGATTCTCACTGGCTGGTGACATTGGGATGTTCGGAGATAAACATTAATGCTAGTTAAGGGAACTAGTTCATTGGAGTGACTGGCTGTAAAACTTCATATGGTAGTCTACATATAGACATATCAGTGAAGTTCTTACTGCAACTTAAGTGCGATGCTCCTTTGACTTACGGTGTTCAAGTCATCTTGGTCATGAGGACTTATACTTTGACATCTTAAACAAGCATCTCCAAGGAGGTGTGGGCCTAGGATGATTGGGTATAAGCCGAAGTGCCCGAAGATGTTTGAACAGCCTACAAAGGATTCACCACTCCTTGCGAGGAGATGTATACCCAAGGCCTATCGTCGGATTGTTACTCGAAGCCTCTGGCCAGAGCATGACATGTTCAGAGTATGAATCTCTTAGATACATGAGAGTAATTAGAATCCGTAGGACGAGAAAATATTACTTGGGCTAGGTGTGACGTAGTCAGCCTAGTGGGGATTGACACACATAGACTATGTCCTGAACCAAGTGGGTATAAGATGGTGAAGGGAATGGGGCACGATTCATTATAGTTGCTGAAGGGTTTCAGAATAGTTTCTGAGGTCAACCGTTGATCTTTCGATTAATTGGGGATCATGATGACCTACTAGGTGCCACTCATGATCGTTCTATAATTGGTTAATTATAGACGGCCAACATAAATCAAAAGTCTATTTAGTCACATGCACTACGAGTAATCTGAGGGATTTAAAATGAGTTAAAAATTAGATTTTCCAATCAAGAGAGATTAGGTTTTGTTGGTGCAAGTTGCATCAATGATATTCCTCTTTAAGTGTTTTAATGTTTGACAATACACTTAATTCAGTGATACATTGAACAGACAAAGGGGAGTAAGAGAGAAGTAACCTTAGCTGAAGAAAAGTCCTAGTTAAACTAGGCATCGAAACCCTAAGTCCCAGCAAAGGGCTGCTGGGCACCTAGCGAAGGGTTGCTAGGTATCGAAACCTCAAGACCTAGCAAAGGGCTGCTAGGCACCTAGCGAAGGGCTGCTAGGTATCGTAACCTTAAGACCTAGCGAAGGGCTGCTAGGCACCTAGCGAAGGGCTGCTAGGTATCGTAACCTTAAAACCTAGCGAAGGGCTGCTAGGCACCTAGCGAAGGGCTGCTAGGTATCGTAACCCTAAGACCTAGCGAAGGGCTGCTAGGCACCTAGCGAAGGGCTGCTAGGTATAGAAGACCTAGTGAAGGATTGCTAGGCACCAGGCGAAGGACCGCTTGGTAACAAAGACCTAGCGAAGGGCTGCTATTCACCTGGCGAAGGACTGCTAGGAAATGAAGACTTGGTCCGAGGGACTAAGCAACTTAGCTGAGCGATGACTAAGGACAGGAGTAGAGACGGGTCAGGGTTTGGGCGTCTCGAGATCCGGAGTAATCGGAAGCTAAGTAAAAGTCCACCCAAAGGACTGGGTGGCAACCGTCTCCTGAAAGGAGTAGGTGAAGGGCGAGTTCTCGGGGATAGGAACTCGTGCCGGTTCGACCTAGGGTTTCGTGTAAATCCGAAGTCCGAACCAAGTCCTTAAGACCAATATTATATGTATCTATGCTTTGTGTTTGTGGATATTGCAAGTACCAAGAACCGAAGACAAAGCAAGGTTGTTGGAGGCCCTAACCAGGGCGCCCTCATGCACCACGACGCCCTCATGCACCAGGGTGCCCTGGGCAACACAGTCTTCGCTGCTGCGAGTCCGAAGCATAGGATAAAGCGCTGACTGGGTTCAAGATGGGCGCCCGGAAGATCCGGGGCGCCCTGGTCAAAGCTGTTATCAGCTGCGGCGAGGTAGACGCAGTGATAAAGTTTGACCGAGTCATCCAGGGCGCCCCCAGCGTCCAGGGCACCCCCAGGAGGCCTATATAAGGGGCTTCGACCCCTCAGCTTCATAAACAACTTCCAAGAGTGATCCTAAGCTTTCTGACCGACGACAACACGCTAGAAACGAGGCTCTATGACTGGGAGGCTCCAGGAGGAGGTGCGCGGCACTTCAGAGGTCCAGATCGACCGAGCTTCAACCTTTGTCTCGTTGGTTTGCCTTTTAATTACTGTATTCAAATTTCTATATTATTGCTTGTAATACTACACTGTAAGTCGGGTTTCTCCGCCTCCGGAAAGTCCGGAAAGGAGACCAATAGTGGACGGGCGTTCCCGTGCATAGGCCTTGGATGTACTGACCCTGGGGGGTCGGGAACCAAGTAAAAATCCCGTGTGTCCCATGTTTTGGTTTTTCTTCGTTCTATTTATTTTCCGTTGCACTACTAATATTTTAAGTCTAGAACGAACGAGTTTTTCCACGAGGTTTCCGCGAAAGGTTTTCACGATCGATATTCACCCCCCCTCTATCGACGGCACCGGTCCTACAGGTTTAGTTGAGCCAAATGATAAGTCAAATCTGAATTTTTCAGAGACGCATCGGAATCGTAAAATGGCTAAGTCTTTTGAAGACTTAATAGATGAATTAAATGAGTTTAATTCATTGGAGCGTGGCTTGGATAGGTCGGCCAAAGAGGGTCCCCACCCTCTTTGCTTGGCCGGCCACAACAAAGGGAGAGAACCATGTTTCGGTTCAATTTATAAAATAAACCAAGTATGGTTTGTTTTATAAAATTATGGATGATATAAATTTTTAAACCAAGGTTTGGTTTATTTTTCATAGAAATTAAAATGAACCATGGATTGATTTATTTTATTTTATAAAATCAATCATGGATTGATTTACCATGATAAAGAAATTTATATAAAGAAATTTAATTTTCATGGAAATTAAAATGAACCATGGATTGGTTTACTTTATTTTATAAAATCAATCATAGATTGATTTACAATGATAAGAAATTTCTTTCCATAAGAAAAAAGAGACTTGGTTGATTTTTATCATAAATTAAAATATGATAAAACTTGGCATGATGGAATAAGTCATAGAAAATTTATATGAAAAATTTCTTATGAAAATTTATTCCATAAGAAAAAAGAGACTTGGCGGTTAAGAGGGCACTATATAAAGGACCCAAGGCAAGGCTTGGAGATCAATCAAAGTATTCTTGCTTGGGCTCTCTCCCTCTCCTCCCTTCTTCCTCTTGGCCGGCCACAAGCCTCTCCTCCCTTCTTCCTGCCGTGAGCACAAGGAGAAGCACCGAGGCGATGAAGTTCTTCCGTTGGGATGATCTTCCTCTCCGGCTATCATCACCTTGGGATTGGGCGCAAGTCATCTTCCTCCTTCTCGCCGGAATTGTGATTCCGACCAACCTTGGTGGTGAGTTTTTCCGATATGATTACTTCACTCTTGGTTTTTCTTGTCGCGTTATCGCAGAATCTAGTAGTTCTCGAGAACACAAAACTCGTGGCTTTGCGAAGTCATCCCGAAGATACTCGGCGTGGACGCGAATAGAGGCGGAGCTTCCGAGGGACGCTTACGGTTGGATCTTGTCCCTTCCTTTGAGTTATGCGAGGTAATAAGTAAATTAGTTTACGTTTCTGCAAAATTTTAAATATATGATCATGTCTACACAAGATAAGGTTGCATGCTTAGATGTATGGTTAAATAATTTGAGTAATTATTTATGCTAAACCTTCCGCTGCACGTAATTAATTTTAAAATTATGAACCCGCATCCATGTCAACATGCACCCGGTCCCAACAAGAGCATCACCTCATAAATCAAATAAGGAAATTATCGTTTGAGAATAACCTCAAAAATTTCCAAGATTTGATCACATATTTTATTTATAGAAAATTAATATCAATAACTTAATTTGGATGGCTCCCCGAGGCTCAATCCAAATTAAACATTTGATAATTTAAATTCAATTTAGGAAATTTAATTATAACAACTAACTTTAAATTGGACGGCTCCCCGAGGCTCAATCCAAAATAAAGAATTTTGTAAATAATTTAATTTCCAATTATAAATTTAAATGCCAATTAATATTTCTATAATTTGTCTAGACTTTCTTGAAAGAAAGTGCCCAAAATTACGAGCTTTCCATAAATGGAAAGTTTCCAAAAATAAAAGGTTTTCAGAATAATTTTAAGTTTCTAGTACAAAGAAAACTTACGTTTTTTCAAAATTGAAAAATTTCCAAAATAGAAAATTTCTAAAATTAGAAAGTTTCCAAAAAATGGAAAGTTTTCACAATTATCATAAAATTTCAGAAACAGAGATATTTCAAAAGCTTGTGAAATTTCATGAGGATTTCCAAACTTTGAAATTCCTAAATCGAAAATTTACATTAATTGGAAGGTTTCCATAATTGAAAATTTTTCCAAAATTGAGATCATGATAAAGCTTTCCGCAAAACAATTATATGATTATGTCGAACACAAAACTCGGCTCTGATACCACTGTTGGGTCCGGGTGCATGTTGACATGGATGCGGGTTCATAATTTTAAAATTAATTACGTGCAGCGGAAGGTTTAGCATAAATAATTTTTCTAAATCATTTAACCACACCTCTAAGCATGCAATTTTATCTTGTGTAGACATGATCATATATTTAAAATTTTTGCAGAAACGTAAACTAATTTACATATTACCTCGCGTAACTCGAAGGAAGGGACGAGATCCAACCATAAGCGTCCCTTGGAAGCTCCACCTCTATTCGCGTCCACGCCGAGTATCTTCGGGATGACTTCGCAAAGCCACGAGTTTCGTGTTCTCGAGAACTACTAGATTATCTGAGAACGCGACGAGAAAACCCAAAAGAGAAGTCGGAAGACTAACCACAAAAGGATGGTCGGCTGGTGCTCCTTCTTGGGGCTGGTTGGCGCACGACAAGAAGGGGAGAAGAGAAGGAGAGAAAGAGAGGGAGAGAGCTTATGCCTTCATCTCTATGATCCACCCCAAAGCCTTGCCTTGGGTCCTTTATATAGTGGCCTCTCAACCATCAAGCCTCTCAAATATGGAATAACTTATTCCATCATACCAAGTTTCATTTTATATCATGGTTAAAATCATATTTTAATTCATGATAAAAATCTTCTCTCCTATGGAATAAATTTCTTTATCATGGTAAATCAATCCATGATTGATTTTATAAAATAAATCAATCAATGGTTCATTTTAATTTCCATGAAAAATAAACCAAACCTTGGTTTATTATATTAAAATTTATATCATCCATAATTTTATAAAACAAACTACACTTGGTTTATTTTATAAATTGAACCAAAAACTTGGTTCTCTCCCTTTGTTGTGGCCGGCCAAGCAAAGAGGATGGAGGCCCTCTTTGGCCGGCCCATCCAAGCCAAGCCCCAATGAATTAAACTTATTTAATTCATCTATTAAGTCTTCAAAAGACTTAGCCATTTTACGCTTCCGATGCGTCTCTGAAAAATTCAGATTCGACTTATCGTTTGGCTCAACCAAACTTAATCTCTCTTGATCAGAAAATCTAATTTTCAACTCGTTTTAAATCCCTTGGATTACTCGTAGTGCATGTGACTAAATAGGCTTTCGATTTATGTTAGCCGTTTATATTAATCAATTAATTATAGAACGATCGTGAGTGGCACCTAGTAGTACATCATGATCCCCAATTAATCGAAAGATCAATGGTTGACCTCAGAAACAATTCTAAAACCCTTCAGCAGCTATAATGAATCGTGCCCCATTCCCTTCACCATCTTATACCCACTTGGTTCAGCACATGGTCTATGTGTGTCAGTCCCCACTAGGCTGACTACGTCACACCTAGCCCAAGTAACGTTTTCTCGTCCTACGGATTCTAATTCCTCTCATGTATTTAAGAGATTCATACTCTGAACATGTGATGCTCTGGCCAGAGGCTTCGAGTAACAATCCGACGATAGGCCTCGGGTATACATCTCATCGCAAGGAGTGGTGAATCCTTTGTAGGCTGTTCAAACATCTTCGGGCACTTCGGCTTATACCCAATCATCCCGGGTCCACATCTCCTTAGAGATGCTTGCTTAAGATGTCAAAGTATAAGTCTCCATGACCAAGATAACTTGAACATCGCAAGTCAAAGGAACATCGCACTTAAGCTGCAGTAAGAACTTCACTGACATATCTATATGTAGACTACCATATAAAGTTTTACAGCCAGTCACTCCAATGAACTAGTTCCCTTAACTTGCATTCATGTTTATCTTCGGACATCTCAATGTCACCAGCCATTGAGAATCAGCTGATTAGAGAATAACTCATGCTAGTCTCAACAGAATTGATAGTGTCCGTATTTATCAATTCATCGACTAGGGACAATTTCAATACTTCACAATTGCTCATGTAGTGATAATCACTAGTTGTGAATTCATCACAAATTCTCTCATGCTGTGAATTGTATTGCGGACATTCAGTAAATGAGTTTAAAATCTCAATCAAATACACAAACATGTATACTCAAATAGTGAATATTCATTTATTAAAATAAATGATTACAATCATAAGACAATTGCCTTAGGACACTTCTCTCATATCACTAACAACCTTTTCACCCCTTTCGTGGGTGACACTCGTAAGAACATGTGATCGCTCACGGAGAACTCCAAGGGTCTGCGTCTCCGATTTGCATAACTTTTCTAACGATCCTGAGCCTCTGACAGCCTACGTCTAATGGCACAGACTAGCTCTGCGTCATGCTGAATACTCTGAGGACCTAGCAACTGAGATTCCCTAACCTCCTCCCAGAGGGTGGGTGCCCTGCAAGCTTTACCATACAATGCCTCAAAAGGTGCCATCTGAATAGCCGAATGCTAGCTATTATTATAGGCAAACTCAACCAAATGCAGGTGATCCTCCCAGTTGCCTCCAAAGTCCAAAACGCAAGATCTCAACAAATCCTCCAGTGTCTGAATAGTACGTTCAGACTGTCCGTCCGTCTGCGGATGAAAGGCTTACTGAATCGAAGCTCGGTACCCATGGCCTGCTGCAAACTCTGCCAAAATCGCGAAGTGAAACGCGGGTCTCTGTCTGATATGTTGCTCAGAGGAACACCATGTAATCTGACAATCTCACGGCAGTACAACTCTGCCAACCTGTCTAGAGAATCTGTCCTCTAAATCCCCAATGAAATGAGCAGATTTGGTTAATTGATCAACGATCACCCAAATCGCATCGTGTCTTCTACGAGACCTCGGTAGACCAACAACGAAATCCATCGTGATATGCTCCCACTTCCACTCAGGAATGGGGATCTTCTGTAGTAATCCAGCAGGTCTCTGATGCTCGGCCTTCACCTGCTGGCACACTAGACATCTAGCAACAAAATCTGTGATGTCATTCTTCATACCGTTCCACCAATAGGAACGTCTCAAGTCTCGGTACATACGGTTTCCACCAGGATGTATAGAAAACCGAGATCGATGAGCCTCCTGAAGCAACTCATTCATGACCGGATGTGACTTAGGTACACATAATCTCTCTCGGAAATAAAGAATACCCTCGTCATCTCGCGTAAAGTCAGTCTGCTGCTCTGAGACTATCCGGCTGCACAAGAACTGTAGATGCTGATCACTAGCCTAAGCCTCTCTGATCTTCGTCCTGATCGAAGACTGAGCAACCATAGTCACCAACAACCCTTTCTCTGTCTGACCCTGCTCCTCCAGTACCAACTCTGAGAAGCTCTGAACTAAATTGATGACCATAACCCGGTGACAAGCCAGAACACTCCGGGATTTTCTGCTGAGTGCATCTGCAACTACATTAGCTTTCCCTGGATGGTAGCTAATAGTACAGTCATAGTCCTTCAAGAATTCCATCCATCTTCTCTGACGAATAAAACTGGTGAACCCCATGGGGATACACTAGGACAAATAAATCCCCTGTCAAGCAACTCTTGAAGTTGGACCTTTAGCTCGTCCAACTCCTTCGGCGCCATACGATACAGAGCCTTTGATGCCAGCGCAGTCCCCGGAATCAACTCGATCACAAATTCAACTTGCCTTCTGGGAGGCAAACCAGGTAGCTCCTCCAGAAATACATCTGGAAATTCCTGGACCACAGGAACATCTGAGAGCTGAGGGCTACTGCTACCATCAGTACTGATCAATGATAATAGAAAGCCCTGGCATCCATGCGATATAAGCTTCTGAGCTTGAATTGCAGAGATAATAGAATCCCATCATCTCTGGTGCCAATGAATTTTCCGAGGGTTGGTTCGGAGGCCGAAACGTGACCACCCTCGCTTGGCAATCGACTGTAGCATGATAAGCCGCCAACGAGTCCATGCCCAGAATAATATCAAACTCTTCCATCTCGAGAACTGATAGATCCACGGTGAGGGTATAATTGCCGAAGTCCAATGGACACGCCTTGACTTCCTGCGTGATATCCAATACCTCACCGGATGGTAGAGACACTGATAAACGTTGTGATCTAAAGGTAGGCAACCTACTAATTATCCCTATAAATAGTCGTGATATGAAAGAATTAGAACTACCAATATCAACAAGTAATTCAGCAGGAAATGTATAAACTGAAATCATACCACGAAAGACCGATCCATCAGCCCGTTGTGCCTCCTCTCTGGTGACTGCATAAACTCGGCCTGTCTCTGTAGCTGATGGTGGCAACGCTAAAATCGGCTGCGGATGAGAAGATGAAGGTCCATCAGTCTGATGGGGCTGATATCCAGAAGGCCCAATCGACTGCTGAGACTGATAACTCGAAGCTCCGGCCGATGGCTGATGCTGATAAACTGCAGGCTGGTATACTGGATGTGGCTGTTGATAGTATGATCCTGACCCAGAATATTGAGACCCCACTGGTGAGGAGTACTCATGCCCAGGCATACCATACATCTGGGTTGGTGGTGGAACTGCCTGCTGACCTCCTGTTTGCTACGGTCGGAATGACGTCTGAGTATAACGGCCGCCTCGATATGGCCTCTGCGGTCCTGATCGGCCACCCCGAGGAGTAAATGCTGCAGACTTATGCTGAGCCTTCAAAGGACAGCCTCGACTCTCATGACCTAGAAGTTTACAATAATAACCGATAGGGTGCTCGAGGGGACAATCTGGTCTGCCGTGGTCTTTAGAACCACACTGAACACAATAAGTCGCACGAGTAATAAACCTCTGAGTCTGTTGAGAACCCTGCGACGATCCTGCTGAAAACCGTCCAAACTTCTGGGGTCGAGACTGAGGCACAAAAGTCCCCTGCGTACCCTAACTCCTGCTATTGCGCTTCTATCCAACTGTCTGCTGTCTCTGTGTCGCAGCTGAACTCTGAGTTGTCTGTTTCCCTTTGTTCTTATCACCATGCAACTGTTGCTGAATCATCTCGGCATGTAAAGCCCGATCCAAAGCCTCTCGATATGAAGTAGGAATCCATCTAGACAAACGCATTTGGATATATCCAGCTAAACCCAGCATAAACTGTGTCGTCCGCTACGACTCCGTAGCAACCAACTGAGGATAAAACTCTGCTAGGCGATTGAATTCCGCCTCATACTCCATAACTGAGCAGTCTCCCTGATGAAGAGCAAGAAACTCCTGCCGTCGGGCTGTACGGAATGCGACAGGATAATACTTGCCCTTGAAAGTCTCGCGAAAAGAAACCCAAGAAATCGGTCGTCCACCAATAAGAGTCTTCTGCATATTCCACCAAGTGACGGCCTGATTTCGAAGATGATACGTAGCCAATTCCACCTTCTCTACGTCTGTGAGGGTCATATAGCTGAAGGTGTCATCCAATGTCTCCAACCAAGCACGAGCTGCATAGGGATGTGGTTCCCCATGGAATAGTGTGAAGCGACCCTTCACAGACACTGCCAGCAATGGAATCCGAGCTCTATCCAGAAGCCAACTCGCTTGGGCAGGGGGTACGCCTAATGGCACTCCAGGAACTGCCATTAGTGGTACTGATGGACCTGCCTCTGATGGTACCATTGGAACTACTGTTGGATATACAGGAGAAGATACTCTCCGTGGTGGAAATCTCAGCTCACCCGAAGGGTCCTGGTGAGCTGATCCCTGACCAGTCGGCTCCACTCTGGTGGGCGTATCACCCTCCTGATTTGTATCTCCCTCGACCTCCTCTGGCCTCCCCCGTGATCATCGTCCACGACCACGAGCACGGGGTGGAGATAACTCAATACGACGAGGCATATCTGTTAACAAAAATAACATATATTATTTAGACACAAATTTAGCCAAATTTAAAACTAACTTACTTCTTGTTTGTCGGGAGAGATCTCGTCGCTGCCAAGTCCCAAAACAACCACAACCATAAAATGACTCTAGAACTTAAATCCGTAAAATACAGATAGACCTCGTAAAACAATTCCGTAAAACCCACAGACACCAAAATATCGTAAAACTTCAACAAATTGACGCACTAAAAACAACATCGTAAAAATCCACAGATCCCAAAGGAACTCGCAAAACCTCGCTCTAATACCAAAAATTGTCACGCCTCCAGAGGCACATGCTTCCTCGGAAATCGGGCAGCATCTCCCCTGTACGACGGACAATATGGAGCAATAATACATATATCTCACCATAAAAGCTTAGCCACATGCGGCTAGCATCACATATATAGAAGTAAACACAACCATGCAGTTTATACTAGAATAAAAGATAATGGGTGGCTCAGCCACCATAAACATAAAATAAAATTACAATCCAAAAGACAACTCAAATGTCTCTGATAACTACAAAATCCAATAATGAATAAAATACGACTTTACCCAGTACTGAAAACAACACAATTAAACCAAATACGGAAAAATAACTAACTCTGGGAACTGGCAACTGGATCCTCTCCTGGCTCCAAGAAACGCAACTACCTGCTATCTGAAAGAAAAAGAGAAGCAGGGGTGGTGAGTCCGGGTGGACTCTGCGGGTATATGAGTAGACAATAAGCATGGCATAATACAAGATAAACAAGTAGAGAATCCAACAGGGTACAGTCCATAGGAAATATAGAAACCTAATCATGCATAACATATGTAAATCGACATGGTATAAAGTTTGAATAACGACTAAGCAGGTATAGAACAACGCAACAACAATAATATCAAGATATACATGCATGTCAATCATGTGCAACAACCATAGCTCATATAAGTGCATCAAACACAAGCAAATGCATAAAAGAAATACGTATGCACATGATGCAATGACATGTGTCACCCCTGACGCCAGTCAAGCCGTCAACACATCCCATCCGCGTGACCGAGTGGGTAGGGCTGTGACAACTGTACCACTCCAACAACAAATACCATAGAAGGTGTGGTTGAGTGGACAGGATGCTGGGGAGTCCACACTCCAGACCCACGGTACATCGGGGGAGCTAACACAGCTATAATATCCCTCGAAAAACAACGGTGAGGGTGAGCCACCAACGGTTCTAATATCCCTCTAAAACAACGGTGAGAGTGTCATAGTTTGGCATAACAGGACAAATGCTCGCACTCTAACAACTACCATGACAACAAGTGGTTGAGTGCATCAAGCAACATATGACTAACGACGATTTAACTAAATGTAAGCCCAACAGTCATTAGTATGCAACGTGCAAATATGGTGCATGTTATACGATGCACAAACAACCAGAGAAACAACGATGCAATAAAATTCAACGAGTATACGATGCATCAATACAACCAACCAGAAATTGTAAACCAACGATTATGCACCTACACTAATAGGTAGGATATTTCTAATGCCAAATAAACCTATCTATGTTTAATGGACTTCTAAGTACTCGCGTACAAGCTGTACTTTACAGAACAGAAAACCAACAGAGGACTATACAGATACAAATCGGGAACACTCGATGATCAACGAAAAATAAGTATCAACGGCGATGTTAAAACAACAAATGACAAAGAACAAGGTCAAGCAACCTACTAGACATAAGATAGTCATGCTTTAAGGTAAACGAAACTACTCGAGTACAAAGGAGAAATACCCGCCTTTATTTTGTACATGTTCGTAAACGAGAAAAACCTCCCACGATCAACTACGTGAGTCCAAGGTCAAGGTCCTGTATAATAATTAATGTTTAGCTAATTATGAAATCAACACATTAGCTAAACTACATACTAAACACAAATTAGTAGGAATCTAAATTACGACCTCTCTTTAATTAACCCACAGCATACAACGGATTCCTTCTTAAACTAATTCATTAGTCTATAGTTCACAGCTACCCACAGCATGAAAATCCATTAGCATAATGATGATAGCAACAGACTGTTATTGAGGTGTACACTCATAAGCTTAATAACCTTCCAAGCTTAAGGTTCGAATTCCTATTTGCTGAGAAAGAGAAGTCCAACCGAGAAAAATACATGTGAAAAGGTGAATAAGAGAACAACAAAAACTATACCATGATGCTCATAACTCCTAGCCATACTGTCCAGTCAACATATGACACCAACCTCCCACTTTGTTTTCCTATTGTTTTACCTAATTATTTACTAGAAGATATTGAAATAGATAGATGTAATTCTAGAACCTTACAATGTAGCGAGTATCAGTTACTAAATAGAAATAATTTAACTAGATTTAATTATTGTGATTAGAGAAAACCATGATATTTTTATAGCATGCTGTTTAGTTTAAATATTTGATACAATTCTACAACAAACAATTGTTACATTTCTTCATCCTGGTTTATATTGTGAAAACAGTGATTATTGTGCTCATTTGCGGTTCTGCTGAATTATTTCTAAATAAGTTCATGTCAAAGAAATATACAATGGACTCTAATTCAATAATTAAATTGCTCTCCAAGAATCCGATACCAACAAGGCAAGAACTAAACCCAATCGTAAGAACCATGATCCAAAAGAAATCCATCTCATCTACTATCTTTTATTTGAAACCATTCAAGATCAACACTTAGAGAATCAACCCACTAGTTAACCCTTACCTTGGTTTCAGCCGGAGAGGAAAACCAAGGACGAGAAGCCAAGATGATGCTTCCTCAACTCGTGGCAGTAGCGCTGATCGAAGAGGCCCAATGGACGGCGCAACTTGTAGCGCTCGGTGCTTTGCTCGTGCGCGCCGGAGAAGAAGGAGAAGGGAAGGACGGCAAGTGGCGTCGGCTAGGGCTGCGGTGTCGGCTTGCTCAGGCGACGAGGGATCGCAGTGAGGAGGAAGAAGTCGGCGCAGAGAGGGAAGAGGGGGTTTCGGGAGGAGTTAGGGCACGGGCTGGGATTTTAGGGGTGTTATAATTGATTTTGGAAATTTGCAAATAAGCTCAACAGATTTATAAAATTATAACTAGGCTCCAAACTTTTGAAATTCATCCTTTTTAACCCCATCAAAATTCGTTATTTAACAGCCCCTCTATTTTTTTTCCCCGCAAATTGGTGAAGATAAGTCTTCTGACAGTCCGTTACGTCCTTCTCTATTTATTAATTGTCATGTATAAGGAGGAAAAAAACAAGAAAAATCAAATCTGACGGCCACCATTCTCCTTTCCATCCATTGATTGTCACGTATTCATATCTAGAAGCTTCGAAGTTTATCATTAAAGGAAGTTGATTTTAATAATTAGTGGAAGTATATTTTGATGTTAAGTAGAAATAGACACCAATGCTCAATGGGATTTTGGCCTGATGCTAGGGGAAGTAGATTTTGGTGCTCGGTGTATGGAAGATTGATTTCTGAAGCACCATAACTTCGTAGCACTGTACTTACTGTAGCATTTACTATAACATTCAGGCACTACAGCTTCCGATAACATTGATTGTTCGGGAGAGTAGATTGGTTATCAGGCACCGTAACTGTGCAATTTATATGGCATCACTGTAGCATACAGGAATGGAGTGCTCGGGAGATAAGTTTGATTTCCAGAATACTGTAGCCCCGCGACACAGTAGCAAAGTTGATAGTGTTGCAACCGAGAGTTGTGAATGCTCAGGATATGACTCTGTCAGACTCAGGTGCTTGAGGATAAATCCGGATATTATCAGATATCGCTCTTTGACTAAAGAATAAAGTCGAATAAAATTTAATTAAAAATGTTTGGTCAAATAGAATCAACTCAAGTAAATCTGGATAGCATTAACATCTAGTTGAATTAAGATATTCTTCTATCCTTTCATTTAGTATATTTAAAATTCTTCACATTCTCATTTCATTTATTCTATTTCAAAATAAAACAACTCAAGTAAATCTGGATAGCATTAAGATCTAGTTGAATTAAGATATTCTTCTATCCTTTCATTTAGTATATTTAAAATTCTTCACATTCTCATTTCATATATTCTATTTCAAAATAAAATAAGTATTACATTCCATACTTATATTTGAAGAATTCGAAAAACTTTTTCAATTCTGAAGTCTTGTAATTTAGTGTGTTACTATCACAAGATAAAATCGTATTTTGAAATATAATTGTGATGTTTTGTGAATATCGTGTGCGAAGTAAATTCGTCTTAAAAATAAAGTCCAATTCTAATCTCGATTTCATCAAAATGGTAATTATATTTTCATTCTAATATTCACGTTCAGGTTACACTATCACCGCCTCGAGATCCAACGTTAATGACTCCTATAGAATCCTAGATTGCACTAAATTTTTCTTCCAGTAACAATAGGAAAAAAAAAACTTTGTTTGCAGTATCATTTAATTATATATGATAAATGTCCCACATTATCAACACAAACTAAGCATTAACATCAATTCAGCAAGACTGGAAGATTCAAAGATTATATAACTGACCAATATTCTGGTCTTTCTACATCAAATCTATATTAACTACCACTTTGCAACCTCCTTAAGTTTAACATATATGCGGTTGTTCAAAAGTTCTCCTTGTGGAAGTCGAACTTCGTGCTGGTCTTGTGGGAAAAATCATGCGCCAGCTCGCGTAGCTCTTTCGTCAGGGTTGGAGCTCCACAGTAGAACACGCCTGCAGTCGCACAAAGTCTCTGAGCAGTTAGCTTAAAATTAGTTGGTGGTTGCCGACTTTATTAAAATAACTAATAAGCTAAAAGAATAGGGACACCTTTGACCCGAGTGTAATTGAGGATTTCAAGATAATTTACGGTAAGAACAATCCTAAAAATTAATGATGGAGCTTTTGAAGCTTTTGGTCATGTGTATTCATTGTTAGGATGGATGCATGCTACTTTTCCCAATTCACTTGGATAGTAAGGATGAGGGGAAAAGTGCATTACCGACTCGCTCGTCGCGGTGTTTGAGCGCGATGCGTTTGTACACGGTCCGCCAATTTGGGCGGGCGAAGTGCGACTTGACCCGAGTGCCCGAGACGACGTCCAGACCGTGCTTGGCGTGGTTGAGAGACTGCAGCATGGCGATGAGGGCGGAGCGCACGTCGCCCTCCTCGTAGACGCTGGTGCAGTAATTGTGGAGTTCGATCACCCCTTTCTTGTCCGTCTCCGCCACCTCGTTCATCACTCCCCGGAACCACTCGAACGATCCCTGCTCCCGCGTCACCCAGTAGAAATAGGCCCGCCGCGTCTTGAAAGACGATGGTGCCGACGTCGACGCAGATGCCGATCTCTTGTGCGAGCCACCGCTGCCGGTCTCGACGTCGTCGACGTCGTCGTCAGCCAGGCCCAGGGACTCCAAGTCCTTCATGTTGTTCACGATGTCCTTGACGATGCTGATGAACGGCGTGGCCCCGATGCCCAGACCAACCAGCAACACCACCTCGTACTGCTTGTAGTCTTGGGCCGGCGCTCCATAAGGCCCGTCAATAAGCAATCTTGGCATGCTGTGCCATGGAAAGCAGTCGATGAGGACTAAAGCATAAGTATTAATGAAAGATCTTATTCTTGAATTCCCAAAATCACCCGTCCAAATAGAAGAAAAAAGTCAGCGCCAGTAAATTATTCCGATCACACATTTGAACCATCAATCAAGGTAGGTAGATGACGACAAAGGCTCGACATTTTCTGACAACAGGAAAAGGACTGGACAGATGCGGATGTCCCCTCCCCAATATTGTTCAATAAACAAAACGTGAAGGTAGGACAGCTAGCCCTAAGTTGCATTCTGAAAACGTTATAAAGTGAGCATCTACTGGGGTAGTTTGTCGCAGTGACTCACCTTGGGCTGCCCCCGTTGTTACTGTCATCATCGTAGTCTGCTCTCAGAAGCCCACTTTTCCCTGAAGTCGGTGGTTGACACACCTACACAAAACGCAATTTCACCAAACCCTCATTTTTCTCATCTACTCTTCCTGCTAATCCGCTCAATTATCATTCTGTAATACCTGGGAGAAAACTGCTTTAAGCTGCCTGGTCCAGTCACCGACTGTCCGTATGTGCACGCTGACATAATCGTCTTGTGGCGCCGAGGTGATGGAGAATGGATGCCTGCTCATTTTAATACAATTTAATCAGAGAAATTTGGACCAAAGGCTTGTGATTGACAGAGGGCGAACAAAATTTTACCACTGAAATGGGGAGACAGCAGCGCAGTTGACAAATATATACTGGCCACTGTGGTATCTGAAGCCCAGTGGCTTGGACACATGGAAAGCCAAGACGTTGCCGGGATACACTGCGACTTTCAATATCTTCACCGCACTAATACTCGACCTGAACGCCCTTATCAGCCGTTCACTCGCGTACAGGATCATCGGAATCGCCAGATACATCCAAGTCTGGATAAGAGATGTTCAATTAGCTAAGTAATATAGTGATGTGAACATTTTGTGTTCTTCGCACGTACCGTTTTTTTGTACCACTTCTTGGTAAGGTAAAGGAAGTAGCCGTGGACAATGAGGAGAACATAGACGATGACAAGGAGGTGGTGGGAGTACCAGAAGGCGTTGAATCCGGTGATGCGGTGGAAGGGCTTGGGCAGTTTGAAGCGGCCACGGCGGAACCACGGGGAGGCAAGGGTAAAGGCAATGACCATGAGGACCACCATCACCAACCCAGTCCACCCTTCCGTCCCCTTGACGAACCACCAGTAATCGCCTGGCTTCGTGTTCCCGAAGAAGGGTTCCATCGACGCGTAGTTCGAAGTGTGCAACAACCGCGGGAAGTCGCATGTCAAGTGCGAGATCGCGTGCATTCCTACGCCAACAGTGATACCCGCCGCGATCACCTTGTGGAAATTGAGGCTGTCGTCGAAAGGGACGGCTTTGCCGAGCTTGGTCTTGGTGCGGAGCCAAGTTACGGTGTTGCGGCAGACGGGGAGGAGGATGAGCGCCATGTTGAACTTGAGCGTCTCGGCGCCGCCCTTGGCGATGCAGACGCAGTAGCCCATGACGTCGAAGACGGCGCGACGGCGGTACTGGATGAACTTCCAGGTGAAGAGGCCGGCGCAAATGGCGAGCCACAGCGCCATCACCCATGCCCGTTGCCAGTTGTCCTCTATGAAGTACTTGCCCTGTTTGTAACATCGCCGGAGTGGGTTGGGCTCCTCCGTCGGCCTCAGCTTCTGGCTCAGCATCTGGCTCAAGTTCCGGCTATTGGTTGTCCCGATGTACATCGACTGGTACGGCGCTTGCAGCAGCAACATCTCCAAGCTGTATATCTGCACGGCATTGTCGTAAGCTCATTTCATCGAACAACTACTCTGCTCATCCTGCTCTTTGATTCAATTAACTAATCGGTTTCAAGCAATCACCTCAATGTAGCCAAGGTCATTCGGATCTAATTCTTCCATGATGAGCCGAGCATACTCCTCCGCCTGCTCTTGTATATTCGACAACTTGTTAGCCGAAGCGCTCATAGTGATGATCTGTTTCATGTTTTCTCGTCAAAAACAGAGCCTTCAATTAGGTAATCCAAAAAAGGATCTAATTCTTCGTCAATTACCTCTTTGACTTCCTCCTCGGCTATTCTTCCATCCAAATTTTTATCCACCCTGCATGTCCAAATCAACCGATTTCGATGAAAGGAGGAAAGGAATCAGTTGATAAAAATTAATTGCATACATGTCGAAGAAAGTTTGGAGCCTGGAATCGAAGCTTTGGTCGGTGATTTGATCCCAAAACTCTCTCAGCTCCGCTTTGGTGATCTTATCCCCAGTGATATTTCTTCTCCTCGACAACGCATCGAACAGCTCTCCTGCGAACTCCGTCGATTCCTTCATGCCTAGTAAATTTCAGTTCATAGCTTCAGTAATAGTTAATCAGAATGGATTTAGAAAGCGAGATAAGAGTGCGAGCTACCTATGCACTGGCCGAACTGGGACCGGTGGAGTAGTCCGTCGACAGCTAGCTCGTCGAAGCGCTCGTCGACCGCCGCCCAACCGGTGGCGCCGTCGGTCTTGGCAATGAACTTGAGCCCCTTGAGCGCGTACGCCGCAGCGGATTTAGTCCGATCGAACCTCACCACAGCCTGCCGCTTCGGGCCCGACGCCAGCCGCCGGAGTTCCTGCGACACCTGCCGGATCCGCGACGAGGCGTTCCGGATCACCGACGACCCGAACGACGCCGGTCGCTTCTCGAGCGTCCGCGCCAGCAGCGACACCTCGGGGTCCTCCACCTCCCCGGCAACCGCCGGCTTCACGCTGTGGACCGCCACCGAGTCGTCGCGCACGTCGAGGGTGATCTCGACGTAGGCCTCATCGTCGCCTCCGCCGGTGGCGGAGGAGGAGGTGGTGGTGGAGGCCGAGAGATTAAATCGGGCGCTCTTCCTGCTGCCGCGCTTGCTGAGCGGACCGCTGACGACCACTCGCTCTCCCCCGACGCCCTCCGCCTCCATCTTGTCGTCGGTCCCCACGTTCAGCATCCAAATCGCAGATCTACGGCACCGCAGCCCGAGATCGGAGTCCAAGAAGGAGATCGTAATCCCCTACAGACAGTAGCGCTCGACGAGAATAGCTAGATAAATAGCAAGCGGAACACTGAACGTGTTTTTTTTCTTTCTTTTTTCCTTTTTGCAGTTTCAGGAACGTGACCAAATTCAAGCCAAAAGACATTGGGAGTGGGGCCCGCGAGACTGTGGGAGAACTCATTGAACCGCAGAGAACGAGGACGTCCGTTTGTGTATAAAATTCATTTTTACAAAAGCATCCGGAACGCTTTGGGATCAAAGAGCGTATTGTTTTTTTTTTTTTTTGGTGCCCTTCTTATTCTATAATATAAAAATTATTTATATAATTTATTTACATACAATTATCGCCCTGCTCCCCCCTCCCTCTTCCTTTTTTTTTTTTTTTTATATAATTTATATATTTTTCTTTATGCATTAGTTATTATCTGAGTTAGTAGCCCTCATAATTTATCTTTTCCATATTGACCCGTAGATGGGTTGACAATGATGCTAGAGACAAGCGAATCGCTATTTTGCTACCTTGAAAAGTAAATCTCATCCTCACGGGATGAATTGATGGCTAGCGCATAAAATATTATTGCCATAAAATTTGTGGGTCAAATCGTAACGAGGACAAGTGTCTATCCTCCCTTGTGTTCTAGTCACTGTCCAAGCTAGCAGACCTCATGATTTACTTCTTTCATGTTGACCATGAGATGGATTAGCGGGGCGCTAAGACGAGGGATCACCTTTTATCATCTTGAAAAGTAAATCTTTCTCCCACCTGAAACGGACATTCCTATTCTCTGTCGTTTGATAAATTCTCCTAGTCTCGTCGGCCCCACTATCATTATCTTTTGTCTTGCATTTTATGCACCTTATGGTTTCCTAATTTACCTCTCTACAAATAACTATGGGGTCAGTTGTGTGGAGTATTTGAGGTTAACGTATAATCTTGTGTAGAAATTGAAAAGTAAATCAGACTCTCTTTCTCTCTTCAGTCAATTTTATACAATTTAAATTTTTTTAATTTAACTATTAAAATCAGAATCATGATTGACATTATATTTTATATTCTCCAAGCTCTACTATTTCATATGGTTATAAATTTACATAAATTTAAATAGTCTATGTCTAATTTTGGAAAATTCACTGATCGACCTAGAGAGATTAAATTATACTAATTTAAAGTCATGTGAGTTTCTGAAATGTCAAAGAGTCCAAATGTACACTCCATTACTATTTTCGGACTTCCCTAATAGTGTCAAAGAGAAAAAAAAAACTTCCAAACCTTTGAAAATATCCTAAATGATATTTTTTGGGTCTGAAATTAGGCGGTTACAAGTGAACCCAATAACAAATCATAGATCTCTGAATGAATTTCGTTTTGGATCTTAGAATGACCCAAAACTCATCTCAAGTCAAAAGTTATGACCTCTACAAGGCAAAACCTCTGGACCATCATTAGGAAAGCCCAAAAATAATAATAGAGTATATATTTGAACTCTAGCAATCTCAGAAGCTCATAGGACCTAAAATAAATAATAGAGAACACCTTTGAAATCCTAGCAATCTCAGAAGCTCATAGGACCTAAAATTGGTACAATCTGAATTTTCTATGTCTATTAATGGGGGTTGATTGAAACTCACTAATAAACTTAGGCTATTTGAATTTTTACAAACTTATACTTGTTAGTGCTTGGATGGCTAGAGAGGGGGGGGGGGGTGAATGTAGCCAGACACAAACTTCTTGAACTTTTAAAAGGTTCTCTGCACTTAGGGTTAGTAGCAACGGAAGACAAATACAAAACAGAGTATTGCAGAAACTAAAACCCTAACCTAAGCATAAGCTCGAAATGCTAACAAAGAGAATTTACAAGGTTCGGGGATAACTTGCCCCTACTCCTTGGCGTGCCCGTGAGGTGGGCGATCCCTTGATCGTCGGCAGATTAAGCCCCGGAAAATTCGGATATCAACTAAACCTCCTTCTCGGTGGAGAAACCTCTCCACAGCAGTTTCAACAAAGATATAAACTTAAGTACAATGAAACAAGGAGGCTTACTGAGCACTAGGAACGAAAGAACACAAGAAAACTCTCCACCGAGTTCCACTCAGCACAGATCTCACACAAGAACTCCCTGCTCTTCGTGTCTTCTTGCTGATAGACTCACCAAGCTTCTTGTTTCCTCCAAGTGCTCAAGAGTATGATGAAAGTTGTCGCTCAAGTGATTCACAGATTGCCAAAGGATGATCGATCAAAGTTCTGCTGAGGCTTCTTCGCCACCAAGCTCTTAAGCCTCTGCCCATCGATTGCCAGGTCACAGCCATCCCTCTGTAGCTCCCAGCTGCTCAACTGCAACTGCCCAGCTACCTTGACCTCTCCTGGACTCCCTGAGCTCCCCTGAGCCGAGCCCCAGTCAGCATCTCAGTGGGGCAGTCGTCCGTTGAAACCTAAGAAGGAAAACTGCCAAACCTAATGTAGCAAAAGACTCCAGTTGACCCTTCTTGGATGATCCCTGAGTTATCTGCACACTTAGCAGATGATTAGCACACCAAATCAACAGAAGATCAAGTATCAGAAGAATCAGAGCAGAGATCAGTAGTGTATCAGTAGAAATCAAAACGCAATCAGAACTCTGACAACGTTTTTGAATTAAAGTTGTCAGCTACTGATCGGTCACCGGACCGATCAGAGTGACCCCTGATCGGTCACCAGACCGATCAGGACAGGTCCAGTCTGATCAGGCTCTAGCCTGATCGGTCCACGGTGAGAAACCAGGAATCGCGACCTTCTTGTGATCGGTCACCCTGACCGATCACAGAACGTGGATCGGTCACCGAACCGATCCACAGCATTATAGGAATTCCCCAGCTTTCACAGCTAAATCTCCCTGATTGGTCACCAAACCGATCAGACCACTCCCTGACCGATCAGGATCCATCCTGATCGGTTCGGGTGAGGAACTCGCGATATTTGATCGGTCAGTCTGACCGATCTAAGTTTCTCCCTGAAGCTTACTGACCTCTCCCTGATCGTTCACTAGAACGATCAAGAGCCGATCAGTAGCATTTGGCTCTCCCTCTGATCGTTCACCAGAACGGTCAGACATCTCTAGATTGGTCACCGAACCGATCAGCAAAGGGAGTTCGTGCCAACTTCCCTGAACAATCACCAGACCGATCCAGCCAAACCAATTCCACTCTAAGTCAAGAGAACAGGCTCCCAGCCTTCTCTGACTCGTGCTCAGTCCCCCGGACCAAGACTCCATGCCCAGTTTCACTCACCGGGATTTCAACCTAACTTCCTAAGCTAGGACCTGACTTCACTCACCAGGATTTCATCCAACCTAGCTTTCCAAGCTAGGACCTAGCTTCACAAGCCAGGGTTTCATCCAACCTAGCTTCTCAAGCTAGGACCTGGCTTCACTCACCAGGCTTTCATCCAACCTAGCTTCCCAAGCTAGGACCTGGCCTCGCCCGCCAGGGTTTCAATCAACCTAGCTTCCTAAGCTAGGACCTGGCCTCGCCCGCTAGGGTTTCAATCAACCTAGCTTCCCAAGCTAGGATTTCAATCACTCCGTGCCCAGTCCCCGACCAGGACTTAATCCCAATCATCTCATTAACCTAAACTAAAATCGGTGTCAACACCAAAACAACAATCAGGGTCAGACTGCATCAACAATCTCCCCCTTTTTGTTGTTTGACAACCCGATTTTAAATTTAGGAATTTGAATTCAATTGTCTCAAATTTCAGAATCGTAGGAGAATCAGGATCCTCCCCCTACAACAGTTAAACTCATAGTAGTCCTAAACTTAACCAACCACACTCTCCCCCTTTGTCAAACACTGAAAAGGGTGTAGACCGGTTGTTAAGTTTAAACATACTCCCCCTCAAACCTAAGGGTTCTCCCAAAATAACAAAGATATGATTTAATTTTGAGGGTATATGAACACATATGATAAATGTAAAGCAAGATAAACTAATCATATGCATCATATGAACACGAAATAGGAATAAAATAAGAACTAGTAATAAGCATGGAGTAGCAAGTCATACATGGAAATCGTCATATAGTCAGATGCAGAACACTGCATCAAAGCATAGTCAAGAACAACACCAAGTCATAACAGTCATTGTTAGTGATATGAGAGAAGTGTCCTAAGGCAATCGCCTTATGATTGTAAATATTCATTTTAATAAATGATAATTCACTATTTGAGTATACATGTTTGTGTATTTGATTGGGATCTTAAACTCATCTACTGAATGTCCGCAATACAATTCACAGCATAAGAGAATTTGTGATGGGATCACAACTAGTGATTATCTCTAAATGTGCAATTGTGAAGTATTGAAAATATCCCTAGTCGATGAATTGATAAAAACGGACATTATCAATTCTGTTGAGACTAACATGAGTTATTCTCTAATCAGCTGATTCTCACTGGCTGGTGACATTGGGATGTCCGGAGATAAACATGGATGCTAGTTAAAGGAACTAGTTCATTGGAGTGACTAGCTGTAAAACTTCATATGGTAATCTATATAGATATGTCAATGAAGTTCTTACTGCAGCTTAAGTGCGATGTTCCTTTGACTTGCGGTGTTTAAGTCATCTTGGATATGGAGACTTATACTTTAACATCTTAAGCAAGCATCTCCTAGGAGGTGTGGACCCAGGATGATTGGGTATAAGCCGAAGTGCCCGAAGATGTTTTGAGCAGCCTACAAAGGATTCACCACTCCTTGCGAGGAGATGTATACCCAGGCCTATCGTCGGATTGTTACTCAAAGCCTCTGGCCAGAGCATATCATGTTTAGAGTGCGAGTCTCTTAAATACATGAGAGTAATTAGAAATCCAAAGGACGAGAAAGACACTACTTGGGCTAGGTGTAACGTAGTCAGCCTAGTGGGGACTGACACAAATAGACCGTGTCCTGAACCAAGTGGGTATAAGATGGTGAAGGGAATGGGGCACGATTCATTAGAGCTGCTGAAGGGTTTCAGAATTACTTCTGAGGTCAAACCCTTGATCTTTCGATTAATTGGGGGTCATGATGTACTACTAGGTGTCACTCATGATCGTTCTATAATTAGTTGATTATAGACGGCCAACATAAATCGAAAGCCTATTTAGTCACACGCACTATGAGTAATCCGAGGGATTTAAAACGAGTTGAAAATTGGATTTTCCGATCAAGAGAAATAAGTCGAATCTGAGTTAATCAGAGGCGCAACGGAAACTTAAAATGGCTAAGTCTTTTAAAGGCTTATCGGGCGAATTAAATGAGTTTAATTCACGATCGGTTCGGTTTGGTTTGGCCGGCCAAAGAGGGTGCTAAATCCCTTTGGTTTGGCCGGCCACAACAAGGGGAAGAAACCAATTTATTTGGTTTAATTAATAAAATAAATCTAGCGCGATTTGTTTTATAAATTATGGATAAATAAATTTGTGTAGAGAAATTTATATAAATAAATTTATAGAAATTTATTCTTTTTTGGAAATTAAAATGATCCATGGAATGGTTTATTTTAATTTTATAAAATCAATTATGAATTGATTTTTTCATAAAAAGAAAGTTTATAAATTTCTTGTAAAATTTATTCCATAATTAAAGGAGAGATGAATTTGTTTTATTATAAAGTTAGTTATAATAAAACTTGGTTTAAACGGAATAATTCATAAGAGAATTTATAAGATAAATTTCTTATGAAAACTAATTCCGTTAATTCCGTTAAAAGAGAGACTTGGCAAGGGAGAGGCTACTATATAAAGGAACCAAATGCAAGCCTTGAATTCCAATCAATAGAGTAATCAAGAGATTAATTCTCTCCCTCTCTCTTAATCTCTCCCTCTCCTTCTCTCTTCTCCTAGGGCCGGTGCCCACTTCTTCTTGCAAGAGCCGGCGCACCTCAACCCTAGGGCGGCGCCCCTTAGGGCATCCTAGGGCCGGCGGAGCTTCCAAGGGACGCTACGGTTGGATCTCGTCCCTTTCTTCGAGTTACGCGAGGTACAAAGTAAATTAGTTTACTTTTCCGCAAAGTTTTAATTTATGATTACGTCCACACATCATAAGGTCGCATGCTAGATACGTGGTTAAAATAATTTGTGAAATTATTTTATGCTAATTCTTTCGCTGCACGTAAAATTTTAAAATATTACGAACCCGTATCCTTGTCAACATGCACCCGGTCCCAACAGTCATAACACAAATCATGAATATAACCACCATCAATCCACAGCGGGGGGGGGGGGGGGGGGTCATCAGCCTGCATGGGGTCATAGGTCGTGTCATCATCAGGTATGAAGGACCCCGGGGTAGTACTGCTAGAGGGCGCAGCTTCCGGAAACGTATGCTGGCGCCACTCCTCGTACCATGTCTGCTGCTGGGAGCGGAGCCCAGAGACGTCGGACTCTATCGCGAGGAGTCTGCGATCGAAAGACCGAAACTTAGACTGGACCACCTGTCGCCAGAGCTCGGAGATATGAAACTCGTGCTGCATCGTCAGCTCCAGGTCCGAAACCTGCCAACGGATGTCGGGATCTGGCTCGTACTCATAGGCAGCTGCTGCGACGGGCGACTCCTGATGTGCAGCCGGAGCTGCTGGTACCTGAACATGTGCGCCCCGAGGAAGCTCGCCTAGACCTCGCCCGTCCTTCCATATAAGACCTTGATCGTTAGGCCCAACAACGATGCCAGATTTTGAAAATGTGCGTCTGCCCAGTCGGTAATCCTGTCGAACCATGGGCACTGTCCTGCCCTTGGTCACATCAACACCGACTGACTGAAGCCAGTCAGTAATGACGTGACCGAAAGGCATGTAGATAGTGCGGCGGCTAGGCTCTCTATAAGATATGATAGACTGAAAGATGCTCTCCATAATGTCAAAATCCAAATGGCGATGCATGCCATAGAGCATCAAACAGTGATATGGACGAATCTCAGTCATGGGTTTGGAGGTGATCGGCAGAATGCAGTTGGTGATTATCTTAAAAAGAATGTAATCAATAGGAGAAAGACAAAGGGCCGCAAAGGTAGGAAAATCAGGCTCTAACTCATCGGGGCTAGCTAGTCTAGGATGGCCAAAGAAATGCTCATATATGTCATCGGGGGTGACGCCCTCAAATGGAGGCAGTAAGGGGTCAGGAAGCTCTGGGTAGATATAATAGAAGTTAGGCGATCGTCGACTGCCAAGATACTCAGCCAGGACATCATAGGAAAAGTCAAGATTTCTCTTGGCTACCCGAGTCGTGAAGTCAAAGCCCCCATGCGGTCCTTATTGCAAATTATTGTAGAATTCAGAGACAAGGTCGACATTGATAGTTCGCTCGAGGGAAAGAAAGAATTCGAGGTTGTAGAAATCAACCACCTCTATAATAGAGGGACAATGTTCAACCAAGAAAGGTCTATCAATAGACCTACACGAAAGGAGTTTGAAGGTCCTAGATTGAAATGCTTGCTCGAAAGCAGCATTAGGAAATCGAGAGCTCGAAGAAGGTTGAGGCCTACGACGGGGTACAGACGATGAAGGGCCTTTGCCCTTCGAGGTTCCCGCAGCGGGTTCCTTGCCTTTAGAGGATTTCCTAATGTTGGAACAAGGATAAGTAAATGGAAGATCATGACACAAAATTTTGGATTAAGGATATGTAAATGAAGCATTGGAAGGTCATGACATTTGATGGAATTGATACAAATCAAATGTTGAAATGCATGACAGACACAATGAATCAAATGCAGGATGGTTTGATCAAATGAATCATAGCACAATGAATGGATCAAATGAAATTAGGGTTTAATCAGTTAAGGGCCATGGCAAGGTCACGGCAGACACATGGCACACACACCACAATATGATCAAGGATTAGTTCACGAATATCACAAATTATAGGATAATAAATAAAAAACGCACGAAAACTGCTTACTTTGGTGTCATGCGATTGATTGAGGAAGATCTGAACGGTTGGAAGAAGAGAACACACAAGTGGCCTGACCTTGCTGACCTTGGAGTAAAAATAAACACGTGCACGCAAGGAAGAGCTCGCCGAAACCTCAGAGTGTGAGAGCTCACGTGCAGGAGATGAAAACCGCAGGAGCTTGCACGGGAGAAGCTTGCAGATTGCGCAAGAGAGCGCACAAAGAACACTCACAAAGACAGGTATTGGTGAAGATTCACAACAGAGGAAGCTAGAGCTTGTTGAAAACTTCAGATCTCAGGAAGAAGGGAGAAGAGGACGCAAGAACTCGCACAAGGAAGAACTCTGGTGCGATTTGGAAGGGTCGACTAGGGTTGAGGAAGAGTGGAGACGTGATTAAACGAGTTGGTGGACCGATCATCAATCAAAATTTATTGCGATCGAACGGATCACCGTTCGATCTGGGAGTACCCAGACCGATCAGGCTCCAGCCTGATCGATCTGGCTTGGTCCTGATCGGTCGGGTGACCGATCAGGGATGCCCTTGATCGGTCTGCCGATCGATCAGGAAGCAAACAGAGAGTTTGCGAAGATTTCCTTGACCCTTTTGATCGGTCGGTGGACCGATCACCAAGGTGGCCAGATCGGTCAGTGGACCGATCCAGGCCAACACAGAGCGATTTCTGTGATTTATCACGAAGTAGCTTGATCGGTCATTCGGACCGATCAGGCCAACTCCTGATCGGTCCGTGGACCGATTAGACATACTCCTGATCGGTCTGTGGACCGATCAGATGTCAGAAATTTTCTGATACGATCAGAAACTTCAGTTTCAGACTTCCGAATGAATTTCGATACGATATGATGTAACTTTGCTGATTGTGGAGGTGTTCCCTTGACTATAATTGATCCCTTAACAAGGATCAAAGGTCCTTATAGATTTAATAACTCAATTTGTTCCAACCAAGTGAGGTCAAGATCAATCAAAACATCCATCCAATGATCAAACAAGTTTGTATCAATATAAAGTCTCCAATCAAGTTTCCTTGATTGGAATGTCCAAGTATGATCATGGAACCAAGTACACATATGTTATGCAATGAGTTTCCTCATACTTGGTCAACTTAATGATTATTGTCTCGTCAACCTAATTTCTCAAGGGATGCATTGACATTTTGAGTAATTAGGTTGATCCTAGCATCTCACCCCATTTCTAGCAAACAAAAATATTTTGTTAAACCTTATAGTTTGTGTGAGATGTCCCCAAGTTGCCCAATAATTGTTCCCAACAATTTGAAATAATCATGAAGGGTTTTGAATGCTTTTTAATCCTATGAAGCACGACACATTCCCAATTCCCTTTGTAAGAAACTAAATTCATTCTCGGGGAGTGGTTTAGTGAAAATGTCCGCTAGGTTCAATTTTGACTCTACATGTGAGAGTACAATATCTCCTCTAGCAACATGATTTCTAATAAAGTGGTGACACACTTCAATATGCTTGGTTCTAGAATGATGGACTGGATTCTTTGTTAGGTTTATCGTGCTTATGTTGTCACACAACACTTGCACACCCTTATAGGTTAATCCGTAGTCCTCTAGTGTATGAATCATCCACAACAATTGTGATACACTCTCTCCCATGGCGATATAATCTGCCTCGGTCGTGGAAAGAGCAACACAATGTTGCTTCCGACTTGACCAACTAACTAATGATGATCCTAAGAATTGGCAACCCCCACTCGTGCTCTTCCGATCCAACTTGCACCCAGCATAGTCGGAATCGGTATAGCCACTTAGGTTAAATAACTCAGTATGGGAGTACCAAAGACCAACTCCAATTGTGCCATTAAGGTATCTCAAAATTCTTTTAACAACAATTAGATGAGATTCCTTGGCACAGACTTGATACCTAGCGCACATACCCACAGCAAAAAGAATATCAGGTCGACTAGCTGTGAGGTATAGCAAACTACCTATCATGCTCCGATATTGAGTTAAGTCAATAGGTTTACCACTTTCATCATTGTCTAATCGTGTGTTTGTCGCCATGGGAGTGGTTGCCTCTTTAGAATCACTCATATTAAATTTTCGGAGCATTTCTTGAGTGTATTTTGATTGATGCACATGGATCCCATCTCGAGTTTGTTTGATTTCGAGTCCAAGGAAGAAAGTCAACTCTCCCACTAGACTCATCTCAAATTCACTTTTCATGTGTCCAATAAATTTATTCAAATAACCCTTATTGTTTGAGCCACAAATTATGTCATCGATATACACTTGGGCTACAAATATATTGTCACCATCTCTTCGTAGAAATAGTGTAGGGTCTATTTGTCCTCTCACAAAACCTTTTTCAATGAGAAATGTCGGCAACCACTCATACCAAGTCCGAGGTGCTTGTTTAAGACCGTAGAGCGCATTCTTGAGCTTAAACACGTGGTTTGGAAATTCGGAACTCTCAAACCCCGGAGGTTGTACAACATAGACCTCTTCTCTTATGAAATCATTTAGAAAGGCCGATTTGACATCCATTTGATAAAGTTTAAAACCACGATGTGCTGCAAATATGAGCATCAATCGGATGGACTCTAATCGTGCCACGGGAGCATAGGTCTCATCGTAATCAAGGCCTTCAACTTGACTATAGCCCTTGGCTACTAAGCGTGTCTTGTTTCTTACGATTTCTCCCTTATGGTTCAACTTATTTTTGAAGACCCATTTGGTTCCAATAATGGTGGTCTTCTTGGGTCTAGGGACTAAATCTCAAACTTGACTTCTCTCGAATTGACCTAGTTCGTCTTGCATGGCAATGATCCAATCGGGATCATTTAATGCCTCGTCAATTTTTCTAGGTTCAATTTCGAAAATTAAGGCAACTTCATTAGTCTCATTCCTAAAGAATGATCTAGTCCTAACCCCATGATGGATATCTCCAACAATTTGGTCTTGGAGATGACTAGAGGCTAACCTAGTTGGCCTTGGTGTTGGTGGTGCTTCTTGGATGGTGTCACTAGACACAAACTCAGCCTCAGGATCCGGCTGATCTATGAGTTGTCTAGGCTCACCGTCATCAGACTCATTACCACCATCTACAACACTTGACTTCCATCCAAACCTAGTTTCCTAAGTTCGAATTGAACTCCATCTACATCTTCTGATTGATCATTTACTTTCGGGATCTCCTCAAACACAACATCAGAAGACTCTTCAACTAATCTAGACTTCTTGTTATAGACTCGGTAAGCTTTGCTGATGAGGGAGTCCCCGACCAGTATCCCTTCATCAGCTTTCGCTGTAAACTTTCCAAGATGGTCCTTGGTGTTTAGAATAAACACCTTACAACAAACACCCTAAGGTGTTTAACTGTAGGTGGTTTTCCAAACCAAAGTTCATGAGGAGTCTTTCCTAAGAATCTATGAATGAGGACTCGGTTTTGCACGTAGCAATCTGTGTTCACAACTTCAGCCCATAAGTAACTCGGTAAAGAGTACTCATTGAGCATGCTTCGTGCAGCCTTTTGTAAGACTCGGTTCTTTCTCTCTACAACATCATTTTATTGTGGTGTTCTAGGAGTAGAGAACTCATGTCTATATCCTCTCTCTTGACATGAAACACTTAACAAAAGCATTAGTAGCACTTTTAAAAGAAACTTGATAAATATTATCTACTCTTGTGCCTACTAGTACCGTGTCAAATGTGTCATGTTGTCTAACTAGACATTGACTTGATTGAAAATCAATTATGTAACCCGCATCACACAATTGACTGACACTTAGGAGATTAAATGTCATCCCCTTGACTAGAAGGACACTCTTAATCCTAAGACATTCGGATGTTTGAATGTCTCCTATCCCTGCAACCTTAAGACTACCATTGTTACCAAAGGAAACATTACCTCTACTTTTTCTTTGAAGGGTAGTGAATAAGGATCTATCACCGGTCATATGTTTGGAGCACCCACTATCAACGAACCAAGTTGATAGATGCTCCCCCTCAATCACGACCTACACAATACGAAAGATAGAAGATTTAGGTACCCAAATCTTGGGACCTAAGACACCTACAATGCAAGACTTAGGCACCCATGCCTTGACCACTTTCCTTTGAACTCTAGGAGTCTTAAGTGGTCTAACATCAGTCTTAGACATCAAGGAAACAAATGATGGTTCTTTAGGTCGGTAACCAATACCGGCTTTGTTGTAAACCGCTCTTTGTGCATTTAGAATCATATCTAAAATCTTTGAGCTAGTTGAGAACTTCTCAAGAACACTCTTGAGTCTCTCAACCTCACTCTTCAAAGATTTGTTCTCATCTTCTAACATTTCTACATGCAAATCATTAATATCCTCATTCTTAGAGGATTTCAATTGTTCTACTTCTACTTTCAATGATTTAACCTTTTCTTTTGACTTCTTTAATAATTCGGTTAAACATGCAATGGTTCTATAACACTTGTCTAGTTCGGGAGAGATTACCTCTTCATCATCCGAAGATGATGAAGCCGCGTTTGAGGAGACCATTGATTCATCACTGCTTTCTTGATCTTCAATGGCCATGAGAGCTACATGACGTGTACTCTTCTCCTCCTTCTCTTCTTCAGATGAACTAGAGGACGATTCATCCCATGTGGCCTTCAAGGCCTTCTTCTTCTTCTTTGATTTCTCCTCATTCTTCTTTAGCTTTGGGCAGTCCTTCTTGAAGTGCTCTTTCTTGCCACACTCAAAGCAAGTGATATTAGCTTTATCAATCTTAACTTCACTAGGGTTACCTTTGCCCTTGTAACGTCGACTCTTCCTCATCATCCTCCTTACGAAGTTGGCCATCTCGAAGGAAGAAAACTCGCTGCCATCCTCCTCGAACACAGACTCGGACTCGGATGAAGATGAAGAGACTTCCTTCTCCTTCTTCTTGTTGGTCTTTTCCCCTGCTACAAGTGCAATCCCCTTCTCCTTGGGGCCTTTGTTAGCCATTTCATGCAGCTCCATTTCACAAAATAAGTCATCTAATTTTACAATTGACAAATCCTTAGAAACCTTGTAGGCATCCACCATGGATTACCACAAGGCATTCCTTGGAAAAGCTTTTAACACATACCTCACAAGGTCGTGGTTCTCGACCTTTTTGTCAATGAAGTGGAGACCATTGAGAACTTCTTTGAATCTACTATGAAGTTCACTTACCGTTTCACTCTCCTTCATAGAGAGATTTTGTAGTTGATTGAGGAACAAGTCCCTCTTGGCTATTCTCGAGTCTCGGGTGCCCTCGTGAAGCTCGATGAGCTTGTTCCACAAATCCTTTGCGCTTGTAAAGGGACCAACCTTGATTAGTTGGTCTTTGTTCATTCCACATTGCAAAGTCAACACTGCCTTCGCATCGGCTTCTCCTTTGCGCGTTTGCTCGGCCGACCAACGTGAAGATTCCAACTCTTTTCCCTCCGCGTCTCTTGGAGGAATGAAGCCTTCCTTCACAAAGAACCACATTCCAATGTCGGTCTTGAGGTAGTACTCCATGTGAGACCTCCAATATTAAAAATCGGATCCGTCGAAGAAGGGAGGTCAGGTGGTGCTAAATCCTTCTCTCAAAGCCATTGTTGATAGCTCTCAGATGTTAAGCCGCTTGAACAGAGCCCCAAGCTCTGATACCACTTATTGGTGCTTGGATGGCTAGAGAGGGGGGGTGAATGTAGCCAGACACAAACTTCTTGAACTTTTAAAGGGTTCTCTGCACTTAGGGTTAGTAGCAGCGAAAGACAAATACAAAACAGAATATTGCAGAAACTAAAACCCTAACCTAAGCACAAGCTCGAAACGCTAACAAAGAGGATTTACAAGGTTCGGGGATAACTTGCCCCTACTCCTTGGCGTGCTCGTGAGGTGGGCGATCCCTTGATCGTCGACAGATCAAGCCTCGGAAAATCCGGATATCAACTGAACCTCCTTCTCGGTGGAGAAACCTCTCCACAGTAGTTTCAACAAAGATATGAACTTAACTACAATGAAACAAGGAGGCTTACTGAGCACTAGGAACGAAAGAACACAAGAAAACTCTCCACCGAGCTACACTCAGCACAGATCTCACGCAGGAACTCCCTGTTCTTCGTGTCTTCTTGCTGATGGACTCACTAAGCTTCTTGTTTCCTCCAAGTGCTCAAGAGTATGATGAAAGTTGTTGCTCAAGTGATTCACAGATTGCCAAAGGATGATCGATTAAAGTTCTGCTGAGGCTTCTTCGCCACCAAGATCTTAAGCCTCTGCTCATCGATTGCCAGGTCACAACCATCCCTCTGCAGCTCCCAGCTGCTCAACTGCAACTGCCCAGCTACCCTGACCTCTCTTGGACTCCCTGAGCTCCCCTCAGCCGAGCCCCAGTCAGCATCTCAGTGGCGCAGTCATCCGTTGAAACCTGAGAAGGAAAACTGTCAAACCTGATGTAGCAAAAGACTCCAGTTGACCCTCCTTGGATGATCCCTGAGTTATCTGCACACTTAGCAGATGATTAGCACACCAAATCAACAGAAGATCAAGTATCAGAAGAATCAGAGCAGAGATCAGTAGTGTATCAGTAGAAATCAAAACGCAATCAGAACTCTAACAGTGTTTTTGAATTAAAGCTGTCAGCTACTGATCGGTCACCGGACCGATCAGAGTGACCCCTAATCAGTCACCAGATCGATCAGGATAGGTCCAGCCTGATCTGTCCACGGTGAGAAACCAGGAATCGCGACCTTCTTGTAATCGGTCACCCTGACCGATCACAGAACGTGGATCAGTCACCGGACCGATCCACAACATTACAGGAATTCCCCAGCTTTCACAGCTAAATCTCCCTGATCGGTCACCAGACTGATCAGGTTGTGCCCTGATCGGTCTGGAGACCGATCAGACCACTCCCTGACAAATCAGGATCCATCCTGATCGGTCCGGGTGAGGAACTTGTGATATTTGATCGGTCAGTCTGACCGATCCATGTTTCTCCCTGAAGCCTACTGACCTCTCCCTGATCGTTCACCAGAATGATCAGGAGCCGATCAGTAGCATTTGGCTCTCCCTCTGATCGTTCACCAAAACGGTCAGACATCTCTGGATCGGTCACTGGACCGATCAGCAAAGGGAGTTCGTGCCAACTTCCCTGAACGGTCACCAGACCGATCCAGCCAAACCAATTCCACTCTAAGTCAAGAGAACAGACTCTCAGCCTTCTCTGACTCGTGCTCAGTCCCCCGGACCAAGACTCCATGCCCAGTTTCACTCACCGGGACTTCAACCTAGCTTCCCAAGCTAGGACCTGACTTCACTCACCAGGATTTCATCCAACCTAGCTTCCCAAGCTAGGACCTAGCTTCACAAGCCAGAGTTTCATCCAACCTAGCTTCTCAAGCTAGGACCTGGCTTCACTCACCAAGCTTTCATCCAACTTAGCTTCCCAAGCTAGGACCTGGCCTCGCTCGCCAGGTTTTCAATCAACCTAGCTTCCCAAGCTAGGACCTGGCCTCGCCCGCCAGGGTTTCAATCAACCTAGCTTCCCAAGTTAGGACCTGACCTTGCCCGCCAGGGTTTCAATCAACCTAGCTTCCCAAGCTAGGATTTCAATCACTCCGTGCCCAGTCCCCGACCAGGACTTAATCCCAATCACCTCATTAACCTAAACTAAAATCGGTGTCAACACCAAAATAATAATTAGGGTCAGACTGCATCAACAATACTCATCTGATAGAGTTGGTTGAAAGGAAAATAATTATAATGTCAAATATTAGTTTTGATCAAGAAATAATGTGGCCATGGTGTGGTGAGACTAGGACTAACTTGGTCCTGATTTGCTCTCAAATCTGATCCAACGTAGTCTTGGTCATTAAGAGCAGATTAGGACTAAGTTGGTCCTAGTCTCCCCACACCATGCTCACAATTCCCTTGATTAGAACTCATGTTTGATATCATAACTAACTTCCTCTCACTCCATCCAATCAGGTGGGTATAAGTTTGTGAAAATCCAAATATCCTAGGTTCCCAAGGATTTTTGAGGTTACAAGGAGTCCAAATGTATCATCTATTACTTATTTCAGGCTCCCCAGAGGTGTTCTAGTATTATGCTAACTTTCAACTAGAATGCTTGGACTTAGTATGCTTTCAGAGACTAGGACCACGTTGGATCTGATCTGAGAGCAGATTAGGATAAAGTTGGTTATGGTGTCCCCACACCAAGCTCACAGTGCCCCTGATCTCAACCGAGGTTTGACACCATACTTAATTTTCTCTCACAAAAACCTACCGGATGGGTGCAAGTTTGTAAAAATTCAAATATATTGGGTTCATAAATAGATTGGATAAAAACCCACAGATTGACTAAGAGAACTTAGATTGCATCCATTTCAGGTTCTATGGGTTTCAAAGCTTGCAATCAGTTCAAATGTGTCATTTATTACTTATTTCGGGCCTTACAAAGGTGCTTCAGTATTATGTTAATTTTCAACTAGAACACTTGGGCTTGGTCTCCCCACACCATGCCACTATTGAAGCTCTCTAGGTTGGGGTTTGACCGAAATCCACTATTGAACTTATGTTATTTGGATTTTTGTGAATATGTAATCACATGACAAAGTAGTGTTTGAAGAAGGCCGATTTGATGTCAAATTTTAGTTTTGATTTTAGTAGTTAAATTAAAATAATAATTTTTAATTGTATAAATTGATAGGTAAGAGAAAGAGAGGAAGATTTACTTTTCACGAGTTAAAAGAGAAGGAGGGTGCATCCAAACTATAAAAATAATTTTTATATTTCATTTTCAAATGTGGTTCATATGCTTTGGATATAAGAATTGAAATATACAGTTGACAGGAGAGATAGAAGGTAAAGGATGCCTAAAGTAATGCATCCTTTGCTCTTTCTTAAAATATGATGCATAATTTGAGAATTTTTTAACATTGGGTAAGTCATTTAGTAAATTTCCGTTCTCAAATCTCTATTTTAGTTTTTTTTTTCTTTTTCAGTGATTGCTTATTTTTGTTGTTTTCTCATTTGACAATGGCAGTGGTGGCACGCGTTTGTACCTCTAATGTCTCAACTTTATTAGCAACGGGTTTTATGCTTCTTTCTCCAAATCCCTTCAAATGGTTAGCGAAAATAGATCGTGAAATGAAAAAATTTCTCAATTTCTCATTTTCTAAATAATTTTGGAACGTTTTCTCGATGTTTAATTCGTCTTAATTTCAACTATTAGCTAGAACTATAGAATCGTATGAGAAGCATTAATCTTTTTGTTTGAAAATTAAATCTTAAAAAATCACCCATATCAAACTGCATAGATCGT